>CM029023.1:161044350-161249350 GCA_016801055.1 Panax notoginseng | reverse complement strand
AAAAAGAGTGATTTTAGAAAGTTGGAGCATGGGCTGTGGGTGAGTGGGATGTTAGGCAGGGGTTTAGTGGTGTGCTGCCCGTGTGGGTGGAGGAGTTGGTCATGGTTGTGTTCATGTCCCTCCATCCACCAATTTACTAATTTCTTGTATTTATTTTTAGTTATACGTGCTGGACTTCCACACCTTCCTACCCGAATATTGGACGGCTATACTACTAATTAGGGTATCTAAATTAGTGCCATTTGTAGTAGACGACCCATTTTTCCATCTCATTTTAAGTCGATTCACTTTACTTTGGAGGTGAATACAACCGTAAACACTTATCTTTTATGTGTACTAGTAGTATATTAAACCGTCTTTCTTAAATTATGTGCTAGTTAGACTAACTCGCTTATATTTAAAACTGCGCAAACATTTCGGACTAAGTTCGACTAAAAGTTTCATTCGAGTTCGACTTAAAATATAAATAATTTAAATATGAGCAAATTTTAAAATTCGAAAAATTACTTAAACTTCCTCAAATTGTAATTTCTATTGATCGATGCACGAATCATATTCGTTTGAAAATTTCAAATTGTTCGGGACTTGATTCAAGATTGTGCTCGACTTAGTAGCTAAACGAGCCTCAGTCAAATTTTATTTTATACCCAATAAATTTTGTGAACCAAATTTAAATAACTCAATACTCGACTCGATTCATTTATATTAGAAGAGAGGGAGAGATGCCTACTTTTATTTTGAGGGATTTTATTTTTCTCAGTATTTTAGGAAAATATCGAATTGACGGAGTAACCCAATCCAATCTTGCTCCATAACTTGGAAGGTATAGCGTGCAGTTTATGTTATAGTAATAACTTTAATAGAGGGTGGACTCCATGCACAACCGCCCGTCATCATGATCTTGGAACTCCCTATTAACTTATAGTGGAGTAGTATTTATTTTCTGGGCTACTTCCGGATATTGACAAATTAAAGTTCTTATACTCGTGTTGATGCTATTATTATTAGTCTTTATTTCTTTCTGAAAAACTATATGATTATGCTTTTCACCACAAATACGAACATAAAATACAATCATTGCAAATCCCTTTCACAATTGTTATAATAAATAAAATTTTAAAAATAACAAGTTTTAGCTCAAGAGGGTTTTGGAGTATTTTTTTTGGAGAAATTAGAGAGGAGGGAGTTGATAAGAATTAAGAGCAACGGCTCTTCTCGGCTCGGCTCGGCTCCAGTAATTAAATACTCTATTCTTTCTATTATATACGACGTTTTAATATTTAATATAGTAAATTAAATCATTACTACGTACTTTCTTGAAATTAAAAAGAAAAGATTTAATTTTCTAAAAAGATAAGTGAAAAAGAATGAATGGAGTATTAATGAGAATTCTTAGTATATGTATGTAATATGGAAGTATTATGTCTTGAAAATCATACTCCTTCCGTTCCGTTCCTTAATATAAGTCGTTTTAGAAAAATATTTTTATTCCTTAATATAAGTCGTTTGAGAATTTCAAGTAAGTATTAATTACTTAATTTTCAATATTACCCTAAGTATTAAATATAACTTTGATTCTCTCACTATTTTCTGTCCAATAAATTACAATCTCTTCTTCTAATATAAGGATAATATAGACAATTGATATTATAGTTAATGATATATAATCATTTTTTTAATATTTATGTATAATTTTAAAACGATCTATATTAAGAAACGGAAAGAGTATTATTATAATGGTAAGGAGGGGGGACTATTAAACAAAACAAAATTAACTGGTCTAAGTCAAACGCTGACAGAGGATCAGTCTCAACTCCCAATAAGAATAGCTGGAATGGAGTTAATTAAGGGCACAACTATTGCCTTATAGTTGCAAAACTTGTGAAAAGCTAGTACAGCATTATATGGAAAAAGTTTAGTAAATACTACTACTATAATTACGTAGTATTATTATAAGTACAAACATGTGATAAGCAAAAGCCATCAATCGGAAGACTGGGCAATTTAGTTGCAAGTATCATGTTGAATGAGCCTGCCTGCCTTCCTTCCTTCCTTGTGTTCAGAGCCGGCCCTGGTCAAGGGCCACCAGGCCAACCGCTCAGGACCCACAGTTGAGAGGGGCATAATTTTTTTATAAGTTTATGTATTTATGTGTATAAAAAAAAAAAAAAAGATTAGCTATATTATGGATTAAAAATGATATGTTAAAAAATATTAAATATGATAGTACAATTGCTGATTTTGCATCTAAAAGTGCAACAAGAAGACATTTTAAATGATATTTTGTGGTTTAAATTTTATTGGGTAAAATTAAAGAAATACCCACTATAGTTGGTAAATTTTACTGATTATACCATTGAACTTTTAATTGTTCAAATTACACCACTAAATTAATTATTATTTTGAAATTGGGTTATTCCGTTAAAAAAAATAAACGAACGTTAATTTTTTATCTACAAAACTAATAAATTACCCACTGTAGTTAGCACATTTTACTGATTACACTATTTAACTTTTTATTTTTTAAATTATTCTATCAAACTAATTAAAAATAATTATTTTAAATATTTCTAAAAATAATTATTATTTTAAGTAAAAAATATTAGAAACTTTTTTTCCTTCATAAAATGAGTAGAGTTTCATAAAATATAGATTCAAAAAACTTAAAGTGATTTTAAATTAAATTAATGTTCACTTAATTTTTTAACAGAATAACTCATTCTTAATATTAGAAATTTTTAAAAAAAGCTAAAAATAGAAATTAAAATAAAAAAACTGTAAAATATAAATAAAAAAATTGATTCAATTTTTTCAAAAAAGAAATTAATAATTTTTATAAATAAATATTATTTTCAAGAAAAAAATTGGAAAATTCTTCATATTTTTAAAAAATGAGTAAAGTTATACAAATATAGATTCAAAACAATAAACTTTATTTTCAAAAGGATTTTTTAAAAAAAAAAATCAGTAAGGCTTCATAAAACTTTAATTTTTTTAAATCTATATTTTATGAAACTTTACTCATTTTATGGAAAAAAAATTAAAGTTTCTAATATTTTTTACTGAAAATAATAATAATTTTTTTAAATAATTATTTTTTAATTAGTTTAATGAGATAATCTGAAAAATTAAAAGTTTAATGGTGTAATCAGTAAAACGTGCCAACTACATTAGGTAATTCATTAGTTTTGTAGATAAAAAATTAACGTCAGTTTATTTTTTTTAACGGAATAACCCAATTTCAAAATAATAATTAGTTTAGTTGGGTAATTTAAAAAATTAAAAGTTCAATTGTGTAATCAGTAAAACTTGTCAACTACAGTGGGTATTTCATTAGTTTTATCGATTTCATTGATATTTTTAGTTTGTAGGTACATGTGATGATTCTTTGCTTCGATGACATTTTAAAGTGTTCTTTCTTTTCTTTTATAAATTCTTATAATTTTAATAAAAACAATTAGTTGATAATTTATTTATTTTTTTATTTAATTTATATAAAAGAACACACTTAAAAAAATTTATCATGAACCTTAAAAAACTTAGCGCCGGCTCTGCTTGTGTTGTTGTCTTGTTGTACATAAAAGAAAAGAGAATCAATCATCATATTTTAATTAGGCGTGAGTTGTTTTAATATAAAGTTTTGAGATCACTAATTAAACTTTGACATTATATATACGTAAAAGTTGCCCAATCCATGGGTCTGACCCAAATCAAACATTAGACATGACTGGTTTTTCATGTTCGATGGGTCTCAGTTTTGACCCAAAATTGGCATGCATGCATGTGTTATGGCTTATTTATTTCCTTGTGTCAACTAGTGCATCTTCACCGGCTTCACCTTCACCTTCACGAGGAGTAACCATTATTTTCTTGATGAATATTATTTTTTTAACAAATTATTCTAATAGTTTCATTAGTGGAATTTACAAAATAATTTGTGACAGTTATGATTTGTACAATAGCATTTTTTTTAAGTTAATTATAATACTCATTCTGTCACTAAAATGATGATTAAAGTGATAAAAATAAAAAAATAATAAAAAAAAAATGAACAAAGTGAATTAGTCAAGTAGTAGTACAATAGTAATTCTTATATGGATTAATTTACCTTTGACTACACCTCACTCCTATCATAAATACATTAATTTTCTCTCTTTCTCTAAACTCAAATCCCAATGATAAATTGCCTCCAAATTTTTTGACTACTTCAATTCAATGTGTGAAAATTGTCTTTCTGTCATCATAGTGGGGTCAGATGATGTATTTCAAAATGAGAACAAATAAGTGACAGTTATGGGATTTGAACCCTGCATTGACATATTTACGATTAACTATTATACATCACAAATGAAATGAGTGACTCAGATTAATTATCGAGGGAGTACATGAAAGATGTGGGAGACTGAGAACTACCTTAATTTGTGTAAAAAATATATATATATATCTGTTGGGGCCTGATATTTCTTTCATTGGGCCCGACTAATTGGGCCCATCCGTTTAATTAGCCTAGTGGACCTTTATCACTAAGTCTTATAGTCATTGGGCCTAACATTTATATTGCCTTTGTTGTATCCCGTTAATAATGGGCTGGGTCAAGTGGCCGGCCCATAAGATCTTTTAATATCTAAGACTTTGACTGGTAATGATGAGGGGGGTAGGGCAGTTGACCAAGCACCTGCAGATCATTAATGTGGATGGGATCTTATCCGGCCGACGGCAGGAACAGTGGAAAAAAGGTGATAACCTGCATGCAGTCGGCTGGGACAAGGGGTGACTGAGAGGGGGTGTCAGATCATGGTTGGTGGCACACAAAACCGAGCATGAGAGTATAACCTAGCAAGGGGGTCTCCTAACAAAAGGTACGCATACACTTTCTACCTAGCTCAACACACTAGACATTTTTTACACCTTCCATTGTTAAACCTTGAACACCTGTATTGACTCTCACGCCGGAGCTATCCCCCGACGGTCCAGCCGTCAAGCTTTTGGTGTTGATCGTGTTTTCTGTGCAGGATTAGGGCGTCTTACGTGATTGGGACGTCATCAAAGATCTTGGCGTTAACATTGGCGCTAGAAGGAGGGCTGTTCTAGTGTTTCAGAGCTTTCAATCACAAACATTTATTTGTTCCACGCTCTCAGGATGGAGAAGAGCAGAGCAGACACGCCTGAAGGACAACCGATGACTGTTGGTGACTCACCACCACGAGTTTCTGTTAGAGATCGTTTGAGGCCCACACTAAGTGCTCATGCTAGCACAGCCTCCAAGCGGTCACATGGAGACTCTCGTCCAAGAGCCGTGGGCAAAGCTAAGAGAAAGTTAATCTTCACGACGGATAAGGAATCCGGCCGTGGCCGGAAACAGCTAGACCACGACGAGAAGACCTCCCGATTGGCTAAGATGGCGGAAGAGGCCGATAGGGCCATGGAGTCACTCATGAAGCAAAGGCAGGATATAGCCGAGCAGATGTCCCGGATGGAGGAGTTGAGGGATGAAGCATCGAGTTACGTCCCGTCTGAAAGGCGTGTGCATCGCAGCGGGAAGGAGCCGGTTCAGTCAGAACGTGGGTTTCAAAGCCGACATCGGGAGAGAGAAAGATCGAGGAGCCCTACTCCTCGAAGATCGAAGGAAGCATTCCGTCGTGACGTCCCTGCAGGGCAGACCCGAAGTGGTAGGAAAGGCCGATCCAGAGAACGAACTCCAGAGAGCATGGAGAGGGCACTCATTGTCACACATTCCCACCACAGTCGTCGGACCCAGAGGCGAAGCAGGTCCGGGGGCCGTACCCCCGAAAGTCGGGTACTTCGCTCAGAAGACCGTCGTCGCGAGAGTCCTTCGGAGGTTGGGGGTATCATGATCAACGACCGACCTACTCCGAGAAAGAGAGAGTCGTCGGAGAAGGGAGTGTCGTCGCAACCGGAAGGAGTAGAATACCTCGTAAAAGAACTGAAGGCGCTCCAGAAGCAGTTGGCCGAGGTCCAACAGGTGAAGAATACTCCGGGAAAGAAAGCATCCCCGTTCTCCTCGGACATTCTTAAGGAGAAGGCGGACACCTCTAAGAAGTTGCCTCACTTGGAAAGTTACGACGGTTCGGGAGATCCTTACGACCACAGCCAAGCATTTGACCGGTTGATGGACTACTACGATTTCGCTGACGCTGCTAAGTGCCATATGTTTGTTACGACGTTGAGAAAGGACGCGAGGCAGTGGATGGGAAATTTACCGGCAGATTCAATTTCCTCATGGTCCGAACTCTGCGACAAGTTCCATGCTCGTTTTGGGAGTAACCGAAGGAGAGGGAAGCCCACGGGCTCTTTGGCACAGGTCAGACAGTACACCGATGAGTCTTTGGGTCAGTATGTGAAGAGGTTCCGAGAAGCCGTTGGCCAGGTGTCTGATTTGAACGATCTCCAAGCCGTGGGTTTGTTTCAGAACGGTCTAGACCTAGTAAAGTCGGAGAAGCTGGTGAAAAAGTTGATGTTCAATCACCCGAAAAGCCTGGCAGAGGCATTCGACAAGGCAGAAGGTTATATCGTTGTGGAAGAGGCTATGAGTAGCTTGAAGCGTTCCTCTACGGAACAGATGAAGGAGGCAGATGCCCCTAGAACCCGGGATGATCCGAAAAAGACTGGGGGGTACAGTGATAGATCGGAGAGTCGTTCCAAGAAGTTCAACAACTCGTGGCGACAAGGAGATGCTCGTCCGCCCGCTTCGACCCCGAAGGTGAATAAGGTTTATACCAAACTGAACACGGACAGATCGGTGATTCTAGACCAAATCCGAAACCAGCCGTTCTTTGAGCCACCGAGGGACAACTATAGGACCGGGCAGGGCAACCCTCGAAAATATTGTAACTATCATCAAGCCGCAGGCCATGGCACCAATGAGTGTTGTAATCTTAAGGATTTTGTGGAAAGAAAGATCCAGAGCGGTTTGTTGGTCCAATATGTGGCCGAAAAGAGTCACCAAGGTGCCGACCGCACCGTTCAGTCAGTTCTAACAGATCCTCCTGTGCAGCCCGTCCCGAACCCGCCACCAAGGCATGTCATCGACGTAATAACAGGGGGAACGTCGGGGAAATTGGTAGGAAGAAAGAGAAGGGGGTATCTGGATTCGGTTATGTCCATATCAGGTGCCTCTCCAAAGGTGGATAGACCATTTCCCGGAACTATTATATCTTTTACAGACACGGACTATCCTTTGGAGCCCATTGATCCACATGAAGGAGCATTAGTGATCACCGCGCAAGTGGGCTCGGTAGACATGAAGCGTATGATGATAGATAACGGGTCTTCAGTGGATATTCTGTACGCCCACGCATATCAAAGAATGCATCTTGAAGGGCGAAAGATGGAAGTTGGGCAGGAGACTCCTCTATATGGTTTCAGCAACGATCCGGTCAAAGTTGCAGGCACTATCGAACTCCCAGTGGTCTTCGGCACAGCCCCTCAGCAGGCGGAAATAATGTGTAAATTCTATGTTGTGCATGTAGATTCGGCTTACAACGCTATACTGGGAAGACCTACCCTGACGGCTCTCCAAGCCGTGACTTCCATCCCCCATTTCAAGATTAAGTTCCCCACAGCGCACGGAGTCGGAGAGGTGGCTGGGGATTTAGATCTAGCCCGACGCTGTTACCGGAATGCGTGCATCTCTTCCGGAGTAGGAGTTAGTAAACAGAAACAAACCATGGCAATCGAGATTGAGCCCTTCACTGAAAGCAGTTCCGAGCCATTGGTAACACCTGCGGGGGAGACGGAGGAGATCGAGTTGGTCCTCGGGAAAGCGGACAAGACAGTAAAAATTGGTTTGGGTCTACCAGAGCCTCTTCGGACAAATCTTATGGAACTCCTTCGCAGCTATGCGGACATTTTTGCATGGGAACCAAAGGACATGCCTGGGATTAGCAGAAGGGTTGCTGAGCACCGATTGGAGGTGGATCCCTCGAAGAAGCCTGTTCGGCAAAAGAGACGGATCTTCGCACCCGAGCGACAGAAGATAATTGACGAAGAGATCGCCAAGCTGTTGGCTGCTGATTTCATTTTTGAGATCGACTACCCACAGTGGATGGCCAATGTAGTATTGGTGCAGAAGCAAAACCAGAAATGGCGAGTTTGCATTGATTACACCGACCTAAATAAAGCTTGCCCGAAGGACTTTTATCCTTTACCCCATATTGATCAACTTATTGATGCAACTTCAGGTTATGCTCTACTAAGCTTTATGGATGCTTTTTCAGGTTATCATCAAATATCTATGTGTAGGGAAGATATCCCGAAGACAGCATTCATTACACACCGTTCGGTATACGCCTATAAGAAGATGACCTTTGGCCTTATAAATGCTGGAGCAACCTACCAAAGAATGATGAATTTTATTTTCCACAAGCAGCTGGGAAAGAATATGGAGGTTTATGTGGACGACATGATCGTTAAAAGCGGGCAGGTTCAGAAACATTTGGATGATCTGGAGGAATGTTTCCAGACTGTCCGACAGCACAAATTGAGGCTTAATCCCGCAAAATGTACCTTCGGCCTCGGTGCGGGAAAGTTCTTGGGGTATCTAGTTAGCCAGAGGGGCATCGAAGCTAATCCGGAGAAAATTCAAGCAGTCCTTGACATGAAGACTCCTCAATCATTTAAAGACGTCCAACGCTTGACCGGTAGAATTGCGGCTCTGAGGAGGTTCATGTCCAAATCCGCAGAGAGGTGTCTACCATTCTTCGACACACTGAAGGGGCCGAAGAACGCTAAAACTTTCCAATGGACCTCGCTCTGTGAAGAAGCCTTCCAAGGCATAAAGACCTATCTGTCCTCTGCTCCCCTATTGGTAAAACCCACTCCGAAAGAAACCTTATATCTATACCTTGCAGCAAGTCCCTTAGCCGTTGGAGCGGTGTTGATTCGGGAGATCAGCGGAAAGCAGCACCCGGTCTATTACGTCAGTCACGTCCTACGAGACGCCGAAACCAGGTATCCAAATATTGAAAAGATTGCCTTTGCTTTAGTAATTGCTAGCCGAAAGCTTCGGCAATACTTTCAGGGTAGGCTCTTGATCGTCTACACAGATCAACCACTGAAAAAGGTAATGGGCAAGCCGGAGGTTTCGGGGAGATTGGCAGCATGGACCATGGAATTGTCCCAGTTTTTCCTCGAATACCATCCCCGAACCGCTATCAAGGGACAAGCTTTGGCCGACTTTGTGGTAGAATGTTCCTTTACCGAGGCAGATGCCGAGTCGCCGGAAACGAGGACATCTGATCGAACTGTTACACTTCTTCAGCACGGTCAGAATACATGGACACTGTACGTAGATGGGTCTTCCACAGTGAATGTCAGTGGAGCAGGGATTATTCTGACCAGTCCGGAAGGGTTCAAGGTACAACAAGCCATTAGATTCGGGTTTAAGGCGACCAACAACGAGGCCGAGTATGAAGCCGTTCTAGCTGGGGTTCGGCTGGCGAAGAGCCTAGAAGTCCAGAAATTGAGTATCTATAGTGACTCTCAGTTGGTCGTCAAGCAGTTATCAGGAGAATATGAAGCTCGGGGGACGAGGATGATCAAGTACTTGGCAGAATTGAAAGACCGACTCCGATACTTTGCTTTTCACGAATTTCAAGGCGTAGAGCGTAACCATAATTCTATTGCCGATGCCTTATCAAAGTTAGCCACTACAGATGCTGTCGTGTTCAACGGGTCAATCTATCTGGAGGTCTTACAGCAGCCTAGTGTTCAACATGACTCGGTGATGTGTATCGAGCGACCTGACTGCTGGATGACTCCCTACATCAATTATTTGGCAGACGGCGTCCTTCCTTCGGATCAGATGTTAGCAAAAAAGGTCAAATACAAAAGTGCCTACTTCGTTCTCATTGACGGGGATCTTTATCGGAGGGCATTTTCGTCACCATTATTGAAATGTCTGGTCCCGTCCGAAGCAGAGTACGCCCTTCGGGAAGTTCATGAGGGTATCTGCGGTGATCACATGGCGGCTAAGTCGCTGGCATACAAAGTTCTTCGGCAGGGGTACTACTGGCCAACGATCTTCAAGGAGGCTACGGAATACGTGAAAAAGTGTGATAAATGTCAGCTCAACAGTCCGATCCCACATCAGCCACCGGAAGAGCTATACTCGATTCTATCTCCTATACCCTTCGCTGTCTGGGGGGTTGATATACTGGGTCCGTTACCGAAGGCTAAGGGGCAGGTCAGCTTCGTCATCGTCGCCATTGATTATATGACCAAATGGGTCGAGGCGAAACCACTTCGGCTGATAACGGAACAGGAGTGTCTGAAATTTATAAAAGAATTCGTAGTGTTTCGCTTCGGGATCCCTCAAGTGGTGATATCAGACAACGGACGTCAGTTTGTGGGATCAAGATTTGAAGGCTTTCTGAAGGAGCTGGGGGTTCAGCACAGGAAGACGTCAGTGGCTCATCCGCAATCGAACGGGCAGGTCGAAGTGACTAACAGAACACTCCTAAACGGGATCAAGCGCAGATTGGACGAAGCCAAAGGAAGATGGCCGGAAGAGCTGCTCAGCGTATTGTGGGCTTATAGGACTACGCCGAGGACAACAACAGGGGACTCGCCTTTCAGACTGGCCTACGGCACTGATGCCTTAGTCCCAATTGAGATTGGATCTCCAAGCCTTCGAGTTAGTCAGTTCAGTGAGATCTACAATGACGAGGGATTAAAAGCCAACTTGGACCTGCTAGAGGAAGTCAGAGAAATGGCTATGATCAAGTTAGCAGCCTACCAAAGAAGAGTCGCCAAGCACTACAACAAAGGGGTAAAGCTCCGAAGATTCGAGGTGGGAGACCTCGTTCTCAGAGAGGCCGAAGCATCTACACCGCAGAACACTGGGAAGTTGATGCCGAACTGGGAAGGACCGTATGAAGTGGTCGAAGTACCAAAGCCCGGGACATATCGACTGAAGGCCTTGGATGGATCCGAAATTCAGAACACATGGCACGCAGGCAGGCTCCGAAAGTACTTTCAATAGAAACCAAGTCAGTCCACTGGGAGTCTGTACATGACCGTTCATCATCAATAAAAAGTCACTTTTTTCACAACTGATCTTCGCATCTGTCCTAATGTCACAGTGAAGTAAGGAGGTATGGTAGGACTCGCTGGCCATTCGATGGCAGCCAATCTATTTGATACCCCGTGTGGTAGTCAAATCCCGGATCCTATATTGATTTTTACCAAGGGTGGTGAAATCAATGGTCACCGAAGTAAGGAGGTATGGTAGGACTCGCTGGCCATTCGATGGCAGCCAATCTATTTGATACCCCGTGTGGTAGTCAAATCCCGGATCCTATATTGATTTTTACCAAGGGTGGTGAAATCAATGGTCACCGAAGTAAGGAGGTATGGTAGGACTCGCTGGCCATTCGATGGCAGCCAATCTATTTGATACCCCGTGTGGTAGTCAAATCCTGGATCCTATATTGTTTTTTACCAAGGGTGGTAAAATCAATGGTCACCGAAGTAAGGAGGTATGGTAGGACTCGCTGGCCATTCGATGGCAGCCAATCTATTTGATACCCTGTGTGGTAGTCAAATCCTGGATCCTATATTGTTTTTTACCAAGGGTGGTAGAATCAATGGCCACCAAAGCTAAAAGGTTCGGGCAGACTTGTCGACCATTCGATGATAACCGCACCGTCCGGTGATCCTAAGAACCTTATCAGGCCCTTCGGGGTAGACAAGCATCGTCATTCAGACTTCGTCCGATCCCTCGCGGCATCTACCTCACACTTCGGTAACGAATAAGTATTCCCTTACTTTATTATTATTGCCTAAATCGTTCTAAGTGTTGAGTTCGGAAGGCCATGTTATTTAGCTTCGTCTCACCTGTTATACGACTTGCTTAGTTGCTAATTAACAGTTTAAAGTTAGGCCCACGGAGGAGCTGGTACATTTTTCAAATTAAATCCATATTGAAGTGCTGGTAAACAGTGAAAACCGAAGTCATAAAGAATGATACCGATAACACTGATATTTTATTTACACAATGATGTTTACAAAGCGATAGAAGCTTTACAAAAATCCTACAGCTAAGGGAAGGAAAACCATCTTCAGAGATCGGCTTCGTCTTCCGAAGAGTCCAGGATAGTCGGTTCAACCTTGGCGGCGACAAGTCTTGACTTGTCTTTGCTTCGGCATTCGTCGTATCCATCCGAGAACATCTGGATGATCTCCTCGTTCAACTCAGCAGATTTTCGGTATTCTTGTTGGATTTCCTTCCGAAGATCTCCGGTTAGAGGAGGACCCAAGTCTCTCAGAGCCCGAAGTTCGCGGAGCTCCTCTTCGAGTTTTGCCCGCTCCTTCAGATGTCTCAGATCCCTGGCCTCAAGGTCGTGTACTTGTATAGCCAAGCTCTTATTGGTCTTCACCATCGTCTCGTTCTTCCCAACAAGAACCTCGTTCCGACGAACCAGGTCTATGTTTGAAGTAACGGTCAGCTGATGGGTGGCCTCGGATGTCTCCAACTGTTCTTTCAACTTATTTAAGTCCTTCTGAAGGCCTTCTTTATTGAAGATAGTGATACCATGAGCCCTTCTCTCCCTCTCCAGAGCAGAAGCCATAGTGGCCATCTCTCGCCTGGCCGCATCTTCTTCGGCTTCAGACTCTCTGTATCGGGGGAGAAGTCTCCCGAAGACAGCATTGGCCTGCAGACATTTAAAGCGAATTAGTAGAAGAAACAGATGATCCCTAGATATTTCAATTGAACCAACTCACCTTAGCCTGGTAACTCATGCCCTCCTCGATCAAATCCCTGATCGAACTGTTTCCGAACCGATGGTCATCGGTCTCCCGAACAAAGGAGTCGAACAGCTGAAAAGGAAAGTTCTCGTTAAAATCAGGCCATACAGTGGGGGAAGACGCAGCTTCTCGCCGGAAGGTAGAGGAAGAGGGTCTTGGCGGAGAAGGCACTGATGGTTCAGGAGGCGGTGCTGGTTGATCCTCGGAGGACTGCTTCCTTTTACGAGACAGAAGAGGAGACTCATTCAAGTTTTCGAGCTCATCTTCTGAAACGTGGATCTCCACAGGGATGACGGGGGGAGGCTCGACTGCAGCAGGACGAGGAACTCGAAGCTCAACGGCAGACAGAGGAGTCACGTGAGTCCTCCTTTTCTTTATCCGTAGAGCCTGCATTCGCTCGGTCGCAGGCAAATCAATCAGACTCGCTGTAGAAGTTGATTGAGTTCCTTGAGGATTTGACCGGACTTTCCGAACCGCCCTCTTCTTCTGTCGAGGTCGGCTAGGCTCCTCGGCAGGTTCTGATCCACGGGAGACCTCTGCATCCTGGGCCTCCGAGGCCGGAAGTTCTTCTTGGGGAACTTCAGTGGAAGGGGATGAAGGCTTGCCAGAAAGGTACCTATCCAAATCCCTCCGATCGGTCGAAGTCGGCTTGATGAGAGACAACTTGTGGTCATACAACCAAGCTTGTTTGCCCAGGAGACCGAAGCTCCACTCCTTCAGAGGTATCTTCTCTATGATGCGCGTCATTTCTCTTATGCGCTCCTCGGATATGTCTCCGAAGTCTGCAGAGACGCGATCAGAAGTGGTCCAGTCAGGAACAGAAGAGATTTCGGGCCCGTTGACGAAGAACCATTTGTTATGCCATCCTCGGTTGCTCGAAGGAGTGTCCATCAGAGACCGCTTCTCGATCCTGGCATTGGGCTTGGGGGCTATCTTACTTAGCACCTTGAAGCCTTTCTCCCGTGATTTCCCCACAGAGAAGAGGGTGAAGAAGGAATCCACAGCAGGAGGAACTCCTATCTCGTAGCAGAAGGCTATATAAGCCAGTATGTGGATGTACGAGTTCGGCACCAGTTGGGCGAACCCCACTCCAACAAACCCTAAAAGGGTGATCAAAAAGGCGTGAAGAGGGAACCTCACCCCCTTCTCCAGAAAGGTTGCCGGAACGGCGATCCAGCCATCGGGACGCTGATACATCCTTTCGTGAGGAGCCGCTATCCGTACCCTGTGGGTATCCGGGATCTGATAGCGAGCTCTGATGTTGCAGAGCTCAGTTTCATTCACGGTGGAAGGGGTGTTGGCATGAGGAAAGTCTTCCTCGTTCTGGAAAAAATCAGATGGGTTGGGGAGTGGTTCCATGGACGGAGCTCCCTTACTCGCGGCATTGATTTGGGGGCTTGAGCCCGGGACCTCTTTGTCAGGATTGGGGTGAGGGGTCACGGTGGAGATGGGGGCGACACGAAGGGGAGAACTGGTATCGGGATTCTGAGATGCCATTGTTGAGAACTTACAGAGAAAGTGAAGAGATTCGAGGAGGAGAAGACAATAAGCTCTTATGAATTCGAAATGGCAGGGAACCCTCCAAGGAGAATGGACAGCGGCTTTTATAGCAAATGATTTTTTCAAAATTTGCACGAGAGCCGAGGGCGGCGCATTAATTGGGGATAATGATGAGGGAGAGGAAAGGGTAACGTCTTACTCTGGCGTTGGTGGGTTACCCAAGGTAGGCTGGCGCCCAGTGGGCCCTTTCGTCCTGTGGACTCGCGCTATTTGCAGTCAGTCTTCCACTAAACATCCTGTTTAATAAAAGACTAGGGGGCAATGTTGGGGCCTGATATTTCTTTCATTGGGCCCGACTAATTGGGCCCATCCGTTTAATTAGCCTAGTGGACCTTTATCACTAAGTCTTATAGTCATTGGGCCTAACATTTATATTGCCTTTGTTGTATCCCGTTAATAATGGGCTGGGTCAAGTGGCCGGCCCATAAGATCTTTTAATATCTAAGACTTTGACTGGTAATGATGAGGGGGGTAGGGCAGTTGACCAAGCACCTGCAGATCATTAATGTGGATGGGATCTTATCCGGCCGACGGCAGGAACAGTGGAAAAAAGGTGATAACCTGCATGCAGTCGGCTGGGACAAGGGGTGACTGAGAGGGGGTGTCAGATCATGGTTGGTGGCACACAAAACCGAGCATGAGAGTATAACCTAGCAAGGGGGTCTCCTAACAAAAGGTACGCATACACTTTCTACCTAGCTCAACACACTAGACATTTTTTACACCTTCCATTGTTAAACCTTGAACACCTGTATTGACTCTCACGCCGGAGCTATCCCCCGACGGTCCAGCCGTCAAGCTTTTGGTGTTGATCGTGTTTTCTGTGCAGGATTAGGGCGTCTTACGTGATTGGGACGTCATCAAAGATCTTGGCGTTAACAATATCTTTTTATCATTTTTTAGGAAGAAAGAAAAAAATATTTCAACAAGAGGGAAAATAAGTGACAAATAGCTTAATTTGTATGTATAAAAATTGCTCTTTTCAATAAGAGGAAAAATAAGTGACAACTTTTTGTCATTCTTTCAAGCACATAGGGATAGAAAAAATAAGGGACGATTGGAGTATACTAAGAAGAGGAAAAATCATTAAGAGTGTAAATAAATCGAGTCAAGTTAAGTATTGAGTTGCTCAGATTTGGTTAACAAAATTTATCAAATATAAAATAAGATTTTGATTGAGGATCATTTAGTTACTGAGTTGAGTACGATTCTGAATCTAGCCAGCGCAATTTGAATTTTTCCAACGAATATATATGATCCGAGTATCAATAAAAAATTACAATTTGAGAAGTTTCGAATTATTTATCGAACTTTAAATTTTATTTATATTTAAATCATTCATATTTTGAGTTTGTTTGCTCATTTTATAATCTTAATTTGCATGTCTAAAAGTTGTCAAAATATAAAAAAAAAAATGACAGCTGTGGGATTTGAACCCACGCCCTTTCGGACCAGAGCCTAAATCTGGCGCCTTAGACCACTCGGCCAAACTGTCTAACGAATGCTTTTCGTTGTATGGCGTGTATTACTATTTGATGAAAAAGGAAAAATATCAAAATCTTTCAAGATATATGCCTGGAATTTCTCATTCCTCAGTTTCAATATTCTCCAGGTATATAAATATAATATACACTTGTTGATTAAATAATTTGTATTAATTGGTTTACTAAATCATGTTTTATTATGCGTTCAAAAATAATACTCCACTCCTTTTTGCACAACTATTTTTAATTTCTTCCCCAATTAGGGGTAATTTTTCTTTGGCGGTTTTATTATTAAACAATCATAACTCGACACGTGGCAACAGAAAAGTGGGTTTTTATCCAAGTAAATGTCACCGGGACCACACAAAACAACTTTGAATAAAGGAAAAAGGAAAGAACCGGTCACGGAATTGATTTGAATGGCTTATTAATTTATTTATTTACTATTATGTAGGTTGGTGTGAATATTAAATATTAATATAATATAATAAAAGTCTTTAACAAATAATTTTAATTTTAGGAAATAAGCTCCAAGTATTCGTTTAGGTGGGCCACTTCCGTGACCCATCCATCAAGGCCTGTCCATCCCTAATAGAATGCAAAAGCAGGGTCAGGGTTTTACTTAAGGCCCAATTTAGGTGGGCCAATCAGTTCTGATTCCTTTCCTGACTATAAGTCGATGCGTTTCTTTCTGGAATCCAAGCCCACAACATACATAAAAGCACTGCCGGGCCCACCAGCCTACTAGCCCATCCATGATAATATTGAATCGCTATGAAATTTGGAAAAGAGAGTTTGTATTATTATGTTATGTAGCGATGGCCGATGGGCATTTGCCCACCCCTGCCTAGTGCATATATTAATTAGTAATTATTAATCATTGATGTGCCAATATTCTAGTTGTTCCATTTAAAGTAAAGTGGAGTCTATTAACTTCCAAGAATCTTACGACAATTTTATATCAATAACAAATAGCGACTTATATTATATATATATATATATATATATATATATATATATATATATATATATATATATATATATATATATATATAGAGGTCACTTTTCCAGTTATAGTATAAAAAAAATTATCGTTATAGCGGGTTACATATAAGGCGACAATTTAAATCGTCGCTATATCTCAAAAAATCGTTCCTATAACCCGGTTTCGTCTTTAATTATTTTTTAACTCGTTGGAGGAAATTTTCAAATATATATATATATATGAAACAGGTGCAAATTAAAAATAATACGTTTGGTCCTTTGAATTTGAAACAGGTACATTTGAGCATAAGCTTCGTTAATAAACAGAACGAGCCATCAACTATTCTAGCAAATATTCCATTGGCATAATTTGTAATAACATGCAATTTCTTTAACAATTTATTCTTCTTCATTAACTTTACGTAGAAGTGACTTGAATTTTTTTAAGGGAAAGAAAGATATTGTTTATTTGAACGGTTGTTAAATAAATAATTAACAAGTTAAATGTTTTAAAAAATAAAAGAAGTAAAACTGAACCCATTTAGAACAATAACTAATGACGGCCTACCCCTCCAGAGGAACCTTTAGCAATGGGTCCTCCTAGTTCGTTTGTACTTGCACCAACACGTCCACGGTGTATACGGCCTGCCGTCGGGCAGAAGTATTAGTGAACAGGACAGAGAGATAAGCAATCAAATTAATTTAATTTTTAACTGTAAAAAGTATTTAACTTCTCTTTATCTTTCTTGATCTCTATTTATAGTCTCACTCATTTTGTCCTACTTAAGTGTTCTATTAGATACCGAAGTATGGACATGTCATAGACAACAAACAACGTCTCCTCACTTGACTTTCACACCGCTCAAGATACTGTTATGTGAGATCTCTCGAATTGCACAGACGTTCCAAGCTTCACATACACACTTTGCCCAAGCCATTTGAATAGATCGGGCCAGTCTAATAGTTCTAGGGCTTGGGACGACAAAATATGGGTTGAGCCTCTCCGCCGTATATCTTAACAGTAACCATTTTATAAAGGAAATTAATATTTTTACAAATAAAAATGTTAGTTCTATAAGAAGGTGAACCCCACTTTAAATTTGGTTAAAACATTTGCTATAACGCCAGTAAAAATCCAGCCTTTGACATTAGGTTTGTATATTTTTAAAAGAGGCACATAACGATAACTTCTCACCTCCACTTCTGATAAATTTATTTTATATTTAGTCAATTATTTTGATTTATTTAAGATTGGTCATGGACATGGACATGGACATGGATGACCATTCCGAGCGGTCGACGAGCGGTCGAAATCACTTCCAAAAGTCACAAGTATCTCTTTATTTGGGGTCAGCACTACTGTTCATGGACTACATTAATTATTTGGGACCTTCCTTCACTTGTTATTGCAGTATTTGATGAAAAAGAAATAAACATTGAAGTCTTCCTTAACAATTTTCCCTTTTTTATTTATTTTGGTTATATATATATATATATATATATATATATATATATATATATATATATATTAATTTATAGTGTTAGAACGTTTGGCAGAAAGATTTTCTAAATAATAGGAAAACGATGCTGAGGTTGAGATTTCAGCTCCCTAGCTCTCTGGACTATTCAACTACCAATACAATCAGAAAAATTATATATATATATATAATATCGAAAATTAATTGATGTTGTATAAGTGTGGTTATTTTGCTTATCCGTTTGCTTGCCTTGCTTCAAAAAATTAATAAATAAAAAGGAATTAAGCAAAATAAAATTTAAAGAAATTTTGCCCAAAAAATATACCTCACACGCATGTGGTCAAACAAAATTTTGGTTAGGTTGCGACGCCCCCAAAATTAGGTATACATCACCCATCTTGGGTTGTCAGATATATAGTATAGAATACAAATACAACTTACTAATAAAACTGTCGTGTACAATATGACAAAACATAAACTGTGAGTTTGAATACAAATATTATCTTCTAGAAAGTATTCATACTTAAAAGGAGTCATCATTACATTTATTAACACACTATTACATAGAATAGTGAGGACTACTAACTAATACTATCATTCGGACCATCACTCTGTTCCCCGACTTGGCCCAGCTAGGTTCTCATTTCCTGAAGAGAACAGTGAAAGAAAGGGTGAGCTCAACTAGCACAGTAAGAAATATTATGACTAAGATAATGCAGAATAAATTATCATTAGCCTTCAACAATGTTAAATTGATAAAATATAATAGACATCAAGTTTAACTGCAGCGGAACAAGCAATCCATTAAAATAGTCAAGTAGAAAATAAACTCTACTATCTTTTATGATTTAAAAGGTTTTTCAACATTGTGATCGCTGGGACTCAGTTTAATAAAATAATCCACATCATCGAATCACCCCTGCACTACGACCAAGGATATTCGTGTATTCATTAATGGTCATGATCATGCCAACAACTGTCCATCAATGCACTACGGGCCAATGAGGACTTTTACCACATCATTTGTAACATTACGGTCATGATTATACCGAATAATCCCTGGTCATAATCATACCAAGTCCATCTATGCACTGCAGGCCATAGATGACTTTCAACATTTTATAAACATAAGGATGATGACAATTGTGACAACCCCAAAATAGGTCCATTCCACCCAACCCATTCTGAGTCGTCAAATACATGGTACAGAAAATAACTATAACTTTATTACAACAATTGTCGTGTAAAATACAACAACACATATGCTGTGAGTTTGGATACAAATATATACCAAATGTGACTCATGTTCCAACCGTGGACATCACCTCACAATGACACCTTACATAAAGGTATAGTCAAAAACTGTTTTAGAAATTAGAATCTTTGGGAAGTGCTCAAGGAAACCTTCGTACATGGGAGGCCACGCATCTAGGTTATGATAGATATCATATGGCCACAGAATTATCCTTGGTTGACCCAATAGACCCCAAAGAAAAACAAGAAGATTACTATCATATTCTTCCCAATGGTGAGTCTTCTCTTGACTTATCATTATCTCCACTGTCTTTAATTGAGAATTATACTTCAAACAAACACCAAGATTATATAGGTAGTGCCCATAGATATACTCAGCAAGTGGATGAGCACAACCCTGTCTTATGATGACACGAGGTTGTATGTCATTAGACATCTTGTATGATAGTGACAAAACACCCTTCCAACGTTGGGTTCGCCTCACCCTATTTTCTTCACCAAATATAACTACTAAATGATGACCACCGTTCTATTCCCTTGTTACCCCCGCTCGACCCAGCTACACTCTTATTACCTGAAAAGAATTGTGAAGCAAAAGGGTGAGCACAACTAGCTCAGTAAAGAATATCATGACTAAAGATAATTCAATTATCAATAGCCTTCATCAACAATAAATCAGAGATTTAGAATATATGGTAAATGATAAAAATTTCAACCATAGTTACAGCGGAACGAGCAATCCATTAGAAGAGTCAAATAGACTATAAAGTCTATTATCTTCTCCATGTTAAAAATCCACCAACAATATTTTATCCATGTAACATCACTCAACAGTTCCTTTCCACAATCATATGAATAACTCATAATCATAATTGTGACTATAAATTTTTCTTCGCACCCAGGACGAAGAATATTTTCATCACCTGTCTTTACCTGAAACATCAAAGATCATGGTTATACCAAATCACAGTTCCTGTTTATAATCATACTAACAAATCCATCTTTGCACTACGGGCCAAAGATATTCAACAACAGTTCATCTTTGCACTACAGGCCAAAGATATTCATCAACAGACCATCTTTGAACTACAGGCCAAAGATATTCAACAACAGTTCATCTTTGCACTACAGGCCAAAGATATTCATCAATATTTCATCTTTGCACTACAGGCCAAAGATATTAATATCTCAAAGAAATATATAATCATTTCAGAATTTATATAAACAATAATTATAACCATGTTGATCAATTCACCTTTGCACTTAAGCTAAAGATATTCACTTATAAATTCAATGGTCATGATCATACCAGTCACAATTCAACTTTGCACTACAGGCCAAAGAGAACCCTAGTCATGATCATACCAATAATCTACCCATCTTTACACTCTAGTGAAAGAGAATTTCAACATCAGGGTTATAAAAATGTTATATATGATAATAAAATCAATATAATCAATACATAGTTTTAATCTCAAGAGTAATATTCATAACTCAACTATAATTTGGTTAGAAAAAGAAACCAATTTTGATCGTGAATAGTAACTCGTGAATAGTAACTCATGAATAGTAACTCGTGAATAGTAACTCATAAATAGTAAACTCGACACAAAAAGGTAGAAATTCCACAATAAAATCCATACCAGTATTTCGGTATAATGATATTGAAAGAATAATATTTCTTAAGCTTATAAACAATTTATTTAAATTGTTTACACTTTACTAAATAATGTATTTAATCATTCTAAAATATCAAACTCATAAGATTTTATCACCAATAATCAAAACCCTCATCAAAAATTTGCATATACCTCATATAGGATTCTCAAGCCATAAAATCCTATTTTTCCAGTTTTCTTACTTCACATAACATATTTAATTCATTTACTCATAATTAGTCCATTTTCATGAAAAATATCAAATCATTTCCAAAAATATTTCTTTTCTGAGATTTAGCATAATATAGTCCAATATTGAACATATATTTTTCTCAGAATTTTTAAAACTCATTTACTATTTTTCATATGGCCAAAACCACCGAATATTTAGACATTTATCAAAAATTATACTTTTGTCCAAAAATTCTGAAATTTACAGAGTATACTTCTATCATACACATGTACTCACAATAAAAATTTCATCAATTTTGGAGTTAACCACAAGGAATTATAAGCGGTTACTTTTAAAATAGTCTTTTCTCATAAAATTCATAACTCTCAATCTATATATCCAAAAATCACCATTTTTGGACACAATCAAGAAAACTCATCAAAATATCATTTCAAATTTTTCCAGAATTTTTGAAGATCAGAAAAATTACGAAACTGAAAATCATAACAACCCTTAAAATTCCTTAATATCCCTTACCTCAAAAGAGCAGTACTTCTGACTGGATATCGAATATGATGCTGAAGAAAACTTGCACTGATGAATAGCAACTCATCAAGTATCTAAAAACTCACAAAATATGCTTCATAATATAGAGAGAGAAAGAGAGAAAGCTTATGTTTCTGGTGTGATTTTCAATTCTAACTTAGCCTTCTATTTATAGGAAAATTTTGGTAGGTTTGACCTGCAACCTAATGGCTTTACCTGCTACTATTCCCACCCACCACATTTGAAATATAATTCAGCACATTTCTTCACCAACCACAAGTGGGGCCCACCAATTCTAGAATTTTCCACCAAAATGATAAACTCCGAAAATTCAACAATTTCTGAACCAGTCATCTCGTAAAATTCATAATAAATCATACGTTCATTTTTAACGGTTCAAAATTTGTGGGCATATACTCAACTTATATATGTATAACATATCCAAAAATTACCACGATCCAACGGTCGGATTAAAAATTATAACCCCCGCAAAATATCTCAAAAACCCTGATTTTTAATACCTCCATTCCGACAAAAATACGGATAAAAATCTCAACATTAACTCCTTCATTTTTTAACCACAAAAATATATCCCTCATTTATATCCCCATAAAATAAATATTTTCTTATCACATGAATCAATAATTAATTATTCACAAATAATATTACAGAATCACATTTATGACAACCAGGCCGTTCCCAGGAAAGAGGGGGCTTTCCAATAAGAATTTCTCCTTACTGGCGCGCAATTAGATGACCAAACCTCTCCTTAGACAGAACTTTCTAGACATTGACAATAATGTTATCTAATAATATTATTCAAATAATATGAATTATTGATCTGATAAAGAAAAATACTGTGCAACAACAATTATTGAAACAACAATAATATAAAATATCAACGCAACAATTATTGAATCAATAAAATAAAATATTGAACAGTAATTACTGTAACAATTATTGAGTAGTGCCTTCTTACGTAAGAATCAATAATTTTAAAAATACTATGCAATACCGTGTGCTACTGTGCAATAACGCGTATTACTGTATTTTAACCACCGGGTATTCCAACAGTGTTAACGGTAACAACTACGCCGTTATTTGTAAAAACTCAAATTTGTCGTTTTCCTTCACCCGACAGTTATTAGTTATGGGGCCCACAAATAGCTGCGCCGTCGTACGAATATTCCCCGACAGAAAGAATATTCCACGACCAAACGAATATTCCCCGACAACAATGATTATTTTATAACCACTTGCTTATTTTGAAAAAAAATCATATTTCACTCATAACTTTAAATTTTTATCAATTTAACCATTTACTGAATAGTAATTATAAGAAAAATTGAATACTTTTATTTCATAAAATTCGGGGTCTTACAACAATGATATAAGATTCAATAAAACAAATTCAAGAATTAATTTATCCAAGAATTAACAACGTCCAAATTGTCAACATGATACTGTTTTGTGGAGTAAAATTCAAGAATGCTTAGAAGAATATTTTCATGAAAAGATGCTGGATGAACCGCAATTATCAAGGATATTCCACTAATTTCATGGAGTATAGAAGTCAAAACTTAACCAACTGAGTATAATAAAGAATGGAATAACAAAAGAAATCACCTGGCATGCGATAGACTGCACAGACAGGTTATTCCAACAGAATAATAAATAATGGAACCAGGTCCGGCGTAAACGCACAGACATGATATTCCAACAGAATAATAATAAAGACGAAACCAGGTTCGGTGTAAAACACACAGACAGGATGTTCCAACAGAATAATAATAAAGACGGAACCAGGTCTGGTGTAAAACACACAGACAGGATATTCCAACAGAATAATAATAAAGACGGAACCAGGTCCGGTGTAAAACACACAGACAGGATGTTCCAACAGAATAATAGAAGAATGTCACCAAGTATAGGGTAGACCGCGTATACAGGTTATTCCAATAGAATAATAAGAAATGGAATAACAACAGTTCTCTTCATGAATAAGAAAGAATAACACCCCTTACCGTTTTAAAGAAGAGCTGAAATAAGGAAGTAGTTAAGTAGTAGAATACTCTTCTTCTCTCTATATATAGTTTCTCTCTATAGTTTCTCTCTCTAGAGTTCAGTGAATTCGTAATAAATAATGAAGGAATGAGCTGCTATTTATAGAAAAATAGAATGCATAGTAACTAATCCGTGAACGGTCCAGATTGATTACTTTAATCTGACGGTCCATATTTAAAGAAAAATCTTTTAAATAAAATATAATATATTCTATTTATAGAATAACTTTAATAAAGTATTCTGTTTTATATAAAAAGATGTTTCTGTTTTATTACGTTAATAATACGAATAAAACAAAACGTCATTATCGCTAAATAATTCATATTATTAACTGACAATAATTGAATCAAACTGAGTGACTTCTCACATAAGCATTAATAATCAATACCGTGTGCTACTATGCAACCACACGTATTACTGTACTTTTACTACCGAGTAGTTCAATAGTATCAATGGTAAAACTTCCGCCGTTATTTTTAATAAAATATTTTTGTCGTTTTCTCAATCCGACAATAATTCCGTTGTGGGGTCCACCAATGATTGTGCCGTTGTACGAATATTCCCTGTTAAAACGCATATTCCCCGACCAATCGAATATTATATAACAACTTGCGTACTTTGTAAAATTTATAAATATTACCCACAACTATAACATTATATCAAATTAACTCCATAATATTCAAAAATGATATTTATAAAAAATTCATCTTTATTTATAAAAGTTGGGGTCTTACATAGGTCATCTCCCCTACACAAAAGTGAGGTGTCATTGGGGCTCAAACACAAACATAAACTAATTATATATATACTCAATTGATTTTTGAAGGTAATCTTTGAGAGTAAATTTCTCATTAATTCATTATCCTCATTTTGAGCTTCCTAATATTGATTTTAATCTACTCATATATAGTAGAACACATTTGATTTATTTTTAATGATTAATGAAACCCAATTAAATTTAAGCTCAAATTTTAACATGTATATATTTCTCTCCCTCAATTAATCTCTTATGTAACTAACTAACCCTATTCACACAGACACATGTATATATATGTAGATGAGAGTATTATATTGTTTACAATAATCAATATGAATGTTGTGATGGATGGGATGATGATGATGATGTCTGAGTTTTAATGGTTTATGTAAAAACGTTTAATTAATTAATTAATTAGGATGGGAAGGAAATTAATATGGAGTTGAAGAATCGTGGAGTAGCGATGAACCCAGAGGTTTATGTAGGCCTACCTACCGACTTACTTAATTATATGGCTGGCTGGCTGGTTCACCACAAAACCAAAAGACGTACGCGTGCATGCATATAGGTTTGTATATATAAGATTCATCCATCTGCTATCAATCAATGTTCTCAATATTTAATGTTCTATATAGAGTAATGCTATAGATACAAATTATTTTATAAATTATTGATGTGTTATATTTTATCTCAGTATATTATTGATGAACAAATTGTTTCAATATAGTATTCGGCCCACACAATATGTTGAGGTGAAGTATGCTACATCAACAATTTATAAAATATTTGTAGAATAATTTGTGTCTCTAATATTATTCTTTTATGTATTGAACCTTCACTACTCTCTTTTTTATATCTCCTTACTTTCCATGGTTTTATATTTTAAACACAAATTAAGAAGAAGATATTTGTAGTAATACATGTAAGGTCTCATTAACATGCAAAATACCTTTATTCCAACAAATGTAATTCCATCTCGTTTTTTAAAGTGCATTAAGTGTTTATATATACGGTAATGATATAAATTGTGAATATTTATATATATCAATTTTTTTATTGTGAATAAAAATTTTAGTAATAATTTTTTTTGAAGAGATATGTACGTATGTATTGATAAATTTCGCAATTGCAACTTGATCTAAATTTATCGAAATATATTGTAAGACTCTTATATATATATTATAAACAAATAATTCATGAATTCCAAATATATTTTTTACAAACAAACAAGTCTTTTATATATCAAACAAAAGTGTCAGGGACCAGCTTCTTTTAGACTTGTAAGTTGTAAATATACAACTTCCATGTTCACCTGGACCTAGTATTCTCTCGGGATAAGACGAAATGAAAACAAAGACTTATTGACTTGAACGTTGACGTTGATTAATTGGACACATGATTCAAACTTTCGAAGGGTCTGGGGGGATAGTTGGAAAGGGATTGTACATTTGCAAATAGCCACAAAACGCATTACACATCTGTTTCAGAGAGAGAGGTAAGTGACTATCGGTTTGTGTGAAATATTATTAATTAACACAACCTTAATAATACGCAATTTTATGTTTTATTTTTGAGAGGGAATAAAAAGGAAATTTTGAATTAAGCTTTTCGATCTCTTGATTATATATATTCATTTCCCTTGAAATAAAATATATATGTACTGGCTTGGCAACTTAATCAATTAAGCATGCAATTATATATATGCACATGGGAAACGCAATGAAATGAAATTTGTTTGTACTTGAGAAATTAAGTTAACAACAGTGTCTTCTCTTGGGAGTGATTAAGAAATAATTAATTTAGTTGGTGTGAGATATAAAATTTATTTAGAAGATTTTCAACAAAAGCGTTCTAGCTAGTACGTACCTAGCTTAGACATTTTTATCCATGAAGATGTCAAGAAACATGTAAAAAGTATGACTAATTCAACAATAAAAGTTTTGTAAATTGATTGTTCTAATAAGAAAAATAGGTCTTCTTTTTTCATAGAAATTTTATATATATATATATATATATATATATATATATATATATATATATATATATATATATGTTGTATTCAACTCAAAGTAGTTTATTAATTATCAGAAAATAGAAATAAATTTGGACAGAAGATGTATATATAATATTAAGTCAAATTTAATTAGAACATATATACTGAAAAATATATATGTATGGTTAAATGAAATTGTAAGATGAAAATCTTGTAGGGGAAAACGAAATTGAAAGGTTAATTCTTAATTCGATTGGGACGAATAGAATAAATATCCTCCATCAAAACGATGCATTGCATTCCATTGCATTGCACATATATAAAAATAAGATTGCGCGCTAGCTATATATCTTTTCTTTTTTATTGTTAGAATAACTGCGTTACAATGCAATGATGATCAGGTTGAACTCTCGGCTCCGACAGGCCACAACAGTCTAATACTCCTATATCATGCATGTGTTATTTGCCGATGAAAATATATTCTTCAATTTGTATGAAATATATACACAAACAGCATAAATAATTAAATAATTCTAATAATCAAATCATGAGTTAATTCGCAGATCATTAAACAAGTAAAAGTCAAGCCCACAAAATGGTCAAAGTTGAATTAAACAAATGTTTTATTCAAACAGTATTTTAATTATTTTATAAATTATTCAGCACAAAAATATAAAATGGGAGTCGATAAGTTTGAATATGGTACACCAAAAACATAAAATCAACTTTAAAATGCTTAAACTACAGCCGCCTAGCAGAAAGTTTCAAACTTCCAATTATGCGCACATAGATTTTTAGTGCTAATGGTGGTAATTCAATGATATATTGACTATGTCATATATATATAATATTACATAGATAATTAATCACTGATCATACAAACAAGGAAAATCCTTGTATTTCAAATTAGTGATACTATTTATCTTTTTTATAATCTATATCTAAAGAGTACTAGCCAGTACTAGAGATCATTAATCATGTACTCTGCCTCAAACCCAAATTACTATGAGAAATCACCACCGTCTGCTGCACCACCAGCATATGGTCAGTCCACGGTAGCCGGAATTCCAGTGCAGTACTCCACCACTCCTGGGGCTTGGTCCACCGGCCTCTGTGACTGTTTATCCGACTTTCCAAGCTGTAATTTATTAATTACCAAGTATTTTATTTCTTTATGAGTGTTTCAATCATTCGACTTCGGTCCTTATATTCGTTAGCTAATTAATTTCTTTTTTAATTACTTTCAAATTATTCAAATCAAAATTATATACATAATTTTCTGAATTGCATGCATGTTTCTTGGCTCTATATATATTTAGGGTTCTATATATAACCTGCAGAAATATATAAGCTTAAAGTGACATTGATATAATCCCTTTGGTTTTTTTTTTTTTTATATATTGCCTGTAGAAATAATGAGTAATAAGTGCTAATAAAATAATATATTAGTAAAATATGGCTAAATATATGTTTATTACTTTGGTAACACCATTTTTGGTGTCGCAATATCAGATCTTATAAATTAATTTTATACAAGTGATGACGTACATTGAATATATGTATAATCCCTTAATTTCATTTTACAGGTTGTATAACATGTTGTTGTCCATGCATTACTTTCGGACAAATTGCGGAGATTGTAGACAAAGGATCGAGCAGTGAGTAAATTATTCATAAAAAAAGCTACTACATAATTAATTAATAATATTGTGTTACAAAATAATAATTTATTTTATTTCGTAGCTTGTGGTACAAGTGGGGCAGTGTATGCACTCCTAGCATTTGTAACAGGGTGCGGATGCATGTATTCATGCTTCTATCGTTCAAAGATGAGACAGCAGTTGATGTTGGAAGAAAGCCCTTGCGGGGACTGCCTGCTTCATTTTTGTTGCGAGCTATGCGCCTTGTGCCAAGAACACCGCGAGCTCCGAATTCGTGGATTTGACATGTCCCTTGGTACGTAATCAATTCTTTTTAAACAAATAATCAAGTGTACGTAACTCAATCATGTGACTACATGTTTGTTTTAGTAGGTAGTTGTTATTGGATTATAATTAAGGTGGTTTGTAAAACTTTGTACAAGCAGGATGGGAAGGAAATATGGAGAAACAGAATCGTGGAGTGGGTATGGCACCAATACCTCAGGGAGGAATGAGTAGATGAATTGTATATATATACGTGTTGTGCATGTAGTGTAGGAGAGACCTACTGTACTGCTACATGATTAATTGGGTCGGGTTACTGATCCAACAAGCCCGATGCTGTTCATGTATTTTATTTTCTGATTAAATTTACGTACCAAAATTTTAATGCATGTGTCATCGTTCTCGTGGTATTTCAACTAATTTAATTAACAGCCGTGGTAGTCAACTAACTAATACTCCATTTGCTAAGGCATAATTATGTAACATTGATTGATCAAAATATATTCTTACCTTATGTTTGTTTACCATAAACATGAATGAAATTAAGATAATATAATGTCTATTGGTATGAAATCTCATCTATCAGTATTATTGCAAACAAACATATATAATGTTACATTTCATTCAAAAACTTTTATGTTTGTAGGATTATACACTTGTATATATATGTTTACAAAAGTCGGGTTTTGCATTAGTAGTATGTTGATACGCATTTGTAACTCGTTCTTCTTTTTATTTACTTAATTATCAATATTATATAATTATATATATTTTTTATTTATAAACATATATAAGTGTATAAAATATATAGATATATAAATATATAAGTATTTAAACATGTATTAATTATTAAAATATCTCGTCAAATTTAAATATAAATAATACTCGAAAAATGTGGTGTTGTCAACCCTCTAACCACACCAATCCCTAAGTTGCAAATGAGTAAAGAAAACAAAATATTTTAGCGTGGGCTCAGAATTGGCTGTGAACCACAGCATTCGGCGTCAAGTTCCAGCCTGTTCTTATTTATTGTGCCTTAATAATTTGACCCAATTCATGGTCTAGTCAATATTCGCCACCACACTTGTGGAGCCCAATGTACATGGACCCCATTTTTATTTCTTTTTTCTTTTGTTTTTTTGCTTTCTATTTTTCCGGGCGAAAGGAGTACCTAGTTTAATCCCTTTTTTTAACAAAAGAAAAAAATATATTATTTTCGCTTCAAATTATAAGATTAATATTAAAATTTTAAATATTTTTAAATTTAAAATAGGCATTAATTTATGTAGTTTTTTGTCAATATAACTACGAATATCATAAATTATTAGTTATAAAAATTAATATTTTTAAAATTTAAATGAATCATATTAACTTTTAAATTTTAAAATATCTCAATTTAACTTTAAAAAAATCAATATTATTGTTATAATTCGAAGGGAAGATTACTATTATTATCAAACTTTATACATGAGTCACTTAAACAACTATCAAATACTTATAATAGGGAATTAATATTTTTCCAAGTAAAATTTGATATTTTTACAAGGTCTCTCTTACATAATTGTGAAATCTATCTATTATTCATGTGATAGAAATTTTACAAAATTATTATTTTTACTTATAAAATAATTAATTCTCATAATGATAATGAAAGATGGACACTCGTTACCAATACCATCAGTTTCTACGAGGGATTTTAACAAGTCAAAAAACTCAAAGGATATGATCCCTCCATTATATATTTTTACCTAACTCTTTTAATACACAATATTATAAATACTATATTAATCGACATAATAATAAATCGTCTTAAATAAACGTGTTGTTAGAATCGTCACAAAAAATAATATGTGTACCACTAATGTATGTTTGGTTCACATTCGGCACAATGAAATAAATTTAAAAAATAGAATGAGAATAAATAAAAGAATATGTATCCAGAAAAAATTGAATGAAATGGAAAGAAATACTACTCCAACAAAAGTAAATACGTGGGCTTGGCTTTGGTGGTTGTAATAATAATTTGGAAGGGGACCTCTTAGTTAGAGTATTGTTGCACTCAACAAAAGTTGAATATTAAACAAATAAATAAATATATTACTAACATTCAACTGCAATTTCTCGATAATTATTTGTTTGAACAAAGTTTATAGTCATTCTGCAATAAATTAAATTAAAAATTAAAAATAATAATTTGTAATAAGTAATTAGCTAGTAACAAGTAATTAAAAGAAAAAGGTAAAAAAAATGAACATTCCTATGATGATTAAAAAAACTTACAAAAAGTAAATTTACAAAATGATGTTGTAAAATGCAATTAATTGCTAATCCACTGATCTAATGATAATAACCAACTACAGTCAACTATATTATTTTGTATTCATCTTTTGTAATGATTATTTTGTCACCAAAATTCTATTAAAAAAAAGCATACTACACAAGATACTTCCATGCTACTACTTGCAATATATATACTTATATTTTTTGACAATTGATATTTTCACAAGACTCCACTCACATGAATAGTAAACAGAACTCACATTCATGTGAGCGAGTACTTGTGTAAATATCAATTTTTTATTTTTATTGTTTGAAAGAACTAAATTTATGCGGATCGTAACATATATATATATATATATATATATATATATATATATATATATATATATTGATAGTTGGTCCTACATGAGTCTCCTTTATAAATATAGGTTCTAATTACTATATTGATGAAGAAAATTATGTGAAAACATTATATTTTTATGCAAAAAATCAATTTAGATTTTTTAAATAAAGAATACAAAAAATTACCGAAACTTTGTACGTTTTTGAGATGGGAGATGGGAGATGGGAGATGGGAGGAGATGGGAGATGGGAGCGGGGGAGCGGGGAGCGGGGAGCGGGGAGCGGGGAGGGAGGTGAGAGAGGGGCGGGGAACAGGCAAAGTATTGAACTCATATGGATACCTAGTAAATGTTGGCAGAGAATTGATATTATTATATGTATATATGTACAACAAATTTGTCAAGTAAGGGTTAGATCCACTTGTTATTAATCCAGACAATTTTCATTGTTATTCATGTAAATATCAATTTATATAGAACGTCAAGTAACTCTGAGAAGGACATTCTTTTTACATAATTAAATACACTCTGTTGTATGATATGTACAACATAATATTTTTATAATTTTTTAATGTTATTAAAAAGAGATACGTCATGAGAGAGTGAGTTATCACTCTTATTTTATAAGGATAAATTAATTTTTAGTATCTGTACTGAAATAGACTTATAATTTAATATTTAAAATAAAAAAAATTATTATAAATTAGTAATTATATTCAAAAAATATTATACTTCGTTAAATAGTAGGATTTTATTCTTATTATGTTTAAAAATTCGACAAGTCAGATACAAAGATAACATGACGATGACGGGCAACAAAGTTGTATCGGAGGGTTTGGAGAGAGAGTAGCTGATGATGAGAGAGAGTAGGGCAATGATTTTTCCTGTGCCGGTGGGCATTTCGAGGAGAGAGTGGCCTTTGGCATCTAGGGCACGCTTCAGTTCCACCATGTATGAGTATTGTTCTGGGTAAATGTGATCGTATGGGAAGTACACAGTAACATCTTCGATTTGAAACTTCATCTCTCCCTCTGCAATATTTTCTCTAATCTATATCTATATCTATATATTTCTGCAAAGAAAGATTAAAGTTAAATTTTCAGCAGGATGAGGAAGATGATGGACGAACAGTCTAGGACGGTGATGAGTTACGGTGGCTTCGTTTCTTTTTATATTGGAATTGGAATCTAAATATTATGCGTAACTGGGGAAAGGAAAAATATAGGCAGCAGCGAGAGCCTTTGATTCGAATTTATGGGCATCAAGGTTCGAATTTATTGGCGAATATATGGAGCCTTTGATTCCAGTTGTTTGTTTTAATAGATGGCTTGATTATGTGTATTTCGATTTGTCAATTATGCTTTACTGTTAAGTTTTAATTTTCAGATTTGGATGTTTTTGATTTGTTATTCCTACGTTCATGTCTTTGTTCATGGGTGTTTTTGATCTGTTTGTCTGATTGGTCTGTGTTCCATTTCAACTTGTTAGGGGCGTGATGTTTATTTTGGGTTGCAGCTGATTTGGAGGTTCTATCATTCATACTTTCTTTTTGTTGTTGTATGATTGATTTGGCTTTAGTTGGGGTTGTCTCTCGGTGATCTCCGACCTATTTGCGGCGGCTTGGTTCATTTCTATTTTTTAAAATTTTTTGTTATGGCTGGTCTAATCTCCTCTCTGATTTCATGCTCTTATTGCATCTATCTCCTCCAACTAATCAATTAAGGGTGTTTGTTTATCTGGGTTGTCCTAATAGCTTCTGGTTAATTTGGCAGTTTGCCAAATAATGTTGGTAGGTGCAACAGAGGCGGTCTAGTCAACTTTGGTGCTGTACATGGGTTCCATTTTGGGGAAGTGTGTTGCTAGCTATTGGGCCCCACGTAACTCTTAGTTGTGTTGCACTTGGGCAATAACTAGTTTATCATTATTCGCGTCAAATGAGTAAGTCACGTCAGAATTTTTAAACTATTTCGTTAGTCAATTTTAACAATTATTTCAAAATTAGAAAGTACAATCACCATATTGTAATATTTTTTTGTCAATTTATAATTTTTTTCACTTTAAGTATTAAATTATAAGTTATATTCCAGTTCAGATATCAAAAGTTGATTTATCGCCTGATTTATATGGTAGTACAATTTCAAGTTTTAAGAATTTGAAACTAAATATTACTACCTCCATCTCATAATAACTGTCGTTTTAGAAGGAAATTTTTTTCTCAATTTATTTGTCGTTTACAACTTTCTAGGAGAATAAATTATTTACTTTTCTATATCACCCCTACTGTGACGCCCCTAAAATTAGGTATACATCACCCATCTTGGGTCGTCAGATACATAGTACAGAATACAAATACAATTTACTAATACAACTGTCGTGTACAATACGACAAAACATAAACTGTGAGTTTGAATACAAATATTATCTTCTAGAGAGTATTCATACTCAAAAGGAGTTCTCATTACATTTATTAACACACTATTACATAGAATAGTGAGGACTGCTAACTAATATTATCATTCGAACCATCACTCCGTTTTTCGACTTGTCCCAGCTACGTTCTCATTTCTTGAAGAGAACAGTGAAAGAAAGGGTGAGCTCAACTAGCCCAGTAAGAAATATTATGACTAAGATAATGCAGAATAAATTATCGTTAGCCTTCAACAATGTTAAACTGATAAAATATAATAGACATCAAGTTTAACTGCAGCAGAACAAACAATCCATTAAAAGAGTCAAGTAGAAAATAAACTCTACTATCTTTTATGATTTAAAAGGTTTTTTCAACACTGTGATCGCTGGGACTCAGCTTAATAAAATAATCCACATCATCGAATCACTCCTACACTACGGCCAATGATATTCGTGTATTCATTAATGGTCAAGATCATGCCAACAACTGTCCATCAATGCAATACGGGCCAATGAGGACTTTTACCACATCATTTGTAACATTACGGTCATGATTATACCGAATAATCCCTGGTCATAATCATACCAAGTCCATCTATGCACTACAAGCCACAGATGACTTTTAACATTTTATAAACATGAGGATGATGACAATGATATAAGAATTCAATAAAACAAGTTCAAGAATTAATTTATCCAATAATTAACAACGTCCAAATTGTCAACATGATACTGCTTTGTAGAGTAAAATTTAAAAATGCTTAAAAGAATATTTTCATGAAAAGATACTGGATGAACTGCAATTATCAAGGATATTCCACTAATTTCATGGAGTATAGAAGTTAAAACTTAACCAACTGAGTATAGTAAAGAATTGAATAACAAAAGAAATCACCCGGCATGCGATAGACCGCACAGACAGGTTATTCCAACAGAATAATAAATAATGGAACCAGGTCCGGCGTAAACGCACAGACAGGATATTCCGACAGAATAATAAATAATAGAACCAGGTCCGGTGTAAAACACACAGACAGGATGTTCCAACAGAATAATAACAAGACGGAACCAGGTCCGATGTAAAACACACAGACAGGATGTTCCAACAGAATAATAATAAAAACGGAACCAGGTCCGGTGTAAAACACACAGACATGATGTTCCAACAGAATAACAGAAGAATGTCATCAAGTATAGGGTAGACCGCGTATACAGGTTATTCCAACAGAATAATAAATAATGAAATAACAACAGTTCTCTTCATGAATAAGAAAGAATAACACCCCTTACCGTTTTAAAGAAGAGCTGAAATAAGGAAGTAGTTAAGTAGCAGAATACTCTTCTTCACTCTCTCTATAGTTTCTCTCTTTAGAGTTCAGTGAATTCGTAAGAAATAATGAAGGAATGAGCTGCTATTTATAGAAAAATAGAATGCATAGTAACTAATTCGTGAACGGTCCAGATTGATTACTTTAATCTGACGGTCCATATTTAAAGAAAAATCTTTTAAATAAAATATAATATATTCTATTTATAGAATAACTTTAATAAAGTATTTTGTTTTATATAAAAAGATGTTTCTGTTTTATTACGTTAATAATTCGAATAAAACAAAACGTCATTATCGCTAAATAATTCATATTATTAACTAACAATAATTGAATCAAACTGAGTGACTTCTCACATAAGCATTAATAATCAATACCGTGTGCTACTATGCAACCACACGTATTACTGTACTTTTACTACAGAGTAGTTCAACAGTATCAATGGTAAAACTTCTGCCGTTATTTTTAATAAAATATTTTTGTCGTTTTCTCAATCCGACAATAATTCCGTTGTGGGGTCCACCAATGATTGTGCCGTTGTACGAATATTCCCTGTTAAAACGAATATTCTCCGACCAATCGAATATTATATAACAACTTGCGTACTTTGCAAATTTTATAAATATTACCCACAACTATAACATTATATCAAATTAAATCCATAATATTCAAAAATGATATTTATATAAAAGTTGGGGTCTTACACCTACCTTCTCTTATTGTCCCAAAAAAATTTTCCCTTGTATTAATAGTTTTCAACTTCCCAGAAAGGGGTAGTGATGAAATTTCACACCAATTTTAATTAATAAATGATAATATTAAATGACTTTTTTAATCTATATGTATCAAGCTAAAGTGACAGTTATTATGGGACGGAGAGAGTACTAACTTTTTCCGAGAGACGACTTTGGGGTCTTTGTGTATTTCAGTGAAAATGGATGGTACTGCCGTCGAAGTTTCAAAGCATTGATTGGTTCCACTCCAAATAAAATAATATCCCACTCATACTTAACGCAAAAATTTATATATACTTGTACAGACATTTTTTTATCTTCATCCATAACCATAGAATACCAAATTCTATTTCTCTCTCTTCTTTTTGAATTTGGATACTCTCCGGGCAGTGAATCATGTATTATAGTCCAAAGTTCTCGCCCCAATCTCCTCCTCCAGCAGCACCAGCGCAGCCACCGTACGAAGAAGGCACAACTGCGACTGGGATTCCGGTGAAGTCTAGCGGCCAATACTATGAAAACAGTCGCCCTGCAGTTCAAGCACCTCTTCGAATTCTACCCAAAGCCCGGGGCCCTTGGTCCACCGACCTCTGCGACTGCTTCTCTGATTGCAACAACTGTAAGATCATATACATATTTTCTCCCACCATTCATTCATCTCAACCACAAAAAGAGTCTCTTTTCTAAATTTTTAATAATCTTCGGAACTAATTATGTTTTTATTATTAATAATAATATCAAATAAAACATATAATATATTTAAGCTTATCATCATATGATTTCATTATCTCGCCACAATTACATCTTTACGTTTGTAAATTTTGTAGGTGAGTGTACGTTTTTGTGAAGGAGAGAGTGTATAGTTTTGTAAAAGATGATTATCATATTTTATTATTAATTAGCAATAAATTTATTTAGAAACTGGTTCTCGATCGGATTGTTGATATATATATATATATATATATATATATATATATATATATATATATATATATATATATATCCTGCAGGTTGCATAACGTTTTGGTGTCCGTGCGTTACTTTTGGACAAATTGCAGAGATTATAGACAAGGGGTCATCTTGTAAGTAGTACTGAACCTTGATCTACCTTGCTACAAATAAAAAATATTACTTCAATTTAATTTACTACTTTCTTCTTCTTACCATTAACTTGACCGAGTGCAGCATGTGGTACGAGCGGAGCCCTATACGCACTGATATGTTGCGTGACTTCGTGTTGCTGCTGCCTATCTTGTTTTTATAGAACAAAGATGAGGCAGCAATATTCTCTGCGCGAAACCCCTTGTGCCGATTGCTTGGTCCATTGTTGTTGCGAGCCATGCGCCCTGTGTCAAGAATATCGCGAGCTCAAAAACCATGGGTTCGACATGTCCATTGGTAATACTATACTAAACTTATAGAGTTTAATTGAATTCTTTATTTAAAAGAAAATAAAATGGTTAGTTGTTGTTATTGATGGAATTAATATTTAAGCTTATTTGGTTTGGTTTGGTTTGGTTTAATTAATATATAGGATGGCATGGAAATGCCGAGAAACAAAACCTTGAAACGGAGATGGCACCGGGGATTGAAGCAGGAATGACCCGCTAGCTGAGAAGGATTCATTACTTGTACGTACCATATATATATATATATATATATATATATATGTGTGTGTGTGTGCCTTGTTCTAAGAGTGCACGAACTTTTTATGTGTTGGCTTCTTTGTTTCAAATGTATAAATACGATACCATTATATATGTGTGGGCCGGGTGCGAATGCAAGTCACATGACATGAGGATGAGAAATATATTTATAATTACTCATGATTGTTTTTGCAATTATTTCTACGATCAATTCTTTTTGCATGTAAGAAGTTTAAATTCTCTAATTAATTCTAGAAGGGAGAGAATTACTTAATATTTATCGCGTGATTGACCCGTATTGAAATCATATATAGGATTTATTTTAGCACTACAGTACTGAACATTTAGTGAAATTGCATTTCATACCAATACCGACCAATATAACGTAGTATAATTCTTGGAATGAATGAAGAAGATAAATTAAATATAACCACGCCTGCTACGGAAAAATAACGTACATTTGTTTGCAAAAACAAATTAATTTCAGCATTATAACTTGAATTTATCAAAGCAAAAACAAATGAACTTAAGAAATCAAAATCTCTAGCTCATATTCAGAATTGCTCACTGGTAGCTAGACGACTTTGCTTTTCATTTTTTTTAATTTTATTTTCGACCTCCAAAAGGATGTGGGCTGCTACGAGCTTTACCTTGGCAACCCAGCTTCTCTAGTCTCATTTGATTTGTCAAGTATTATAATATCAATAATTAATAAAAAAAAAGAAAAAGAAATAAACTCACAAAATAAACCCATGTAGATGGGCTTCCAATTAAATGTTGGTTGACATTGTCTTACAACTAGACCCAATAGCAACCAAGCCATCATGTAAAGTCGTAGCATGATTAATAGAATGCCCAAACGAGGAGGAGGGAAAATGATGCAGTGTGTTTCTGATTTTTTACTACTCGAGTGATAAAGTAGAACTGTCAATTCTTGAAGGATATATAAAATTATAAATTTTGAAACGGTTATATGAATTTATAACTACGAGTTCGCATGTAATTTTAGTAGTTATATTCAAATTTCAGTTAAACCCAATGTAATTACTATAAAATATAGTACATATTACTCCATTTTAAGAAAACTTGTCCATTTTATTTCATTAGACTTTTGAAATGATTAAATGAATTTGTACCAAGAAACACAAACCCAAACTAAGAATAATACTTACAAGGGGTCCTTCGCACCATTGCTTTGCCCGTGATTGTCTATTTCTTTTTTGTCTCAAAAACCGAAAGAGGTTGGATTTTTTTTTTTTGGTCCCATATACTCTTTCTTTTGTTTTTTATTATTATTAGTTTAGTACGCCACTTATTTAAAGCTCTATTGTAGTAACTTTCATTAATTTGATGGTTTTCTTTAAGGATATAAAATGAGCAAACAGTTCGGGCTCGACTTGTACTCGTTTGACTAAGAGTTTGATCTCGACTAAAAATATAAATGATTCAAATATGAACAAATTTTATAAGTTCGATAAATTACTCGAATCTACTCAAATTGTAATTTTCTATTGATAATCGGATCATATTCGTTCGAAAAGTTCAAACTGTTCGGACTCGATTCGAGATAGTGCTCAACTCGGTAGTATCAATTAAACATAATATTATACTATATAAATGATAGTACTTACTCGCATAATAAATTAGTTTTACATTTATTACAAGTCTTATTCCATCTTATGTCTTTTTCTTATTTATACGTATTAAGATTTATTTATGATATACTTATAAATAACTTTTTCATAATTATCTTTGATACTCTCTTCGTTCGAAATTATACCATTATTATTGACTTTTAAAAGTCAATTTGAATCATTTTCAAATTTAAAATTGAGATAATTCATTTAAAATTATGAAATAATAAAACTTAAAATGAATAATACATTTTAGATATTTTATAATATTCATCGTTATGTTGATTAAAATTAAAAAAATTTATATTAATTTTGAATTTAATTTTCAAAATTAACGGGGATCAAATAATATGAAAGGAGGTTCGAGTTTATTATTAAAACAAAGTACGTTTGAGTGAGGAAATATTTGTTATCATTAACATTAATAAAGATAAGGAAGCTAAAAGAAAAAAAAATTAAAAAAAAAAGAGAGACAAACAGGCGGAAAAAAGAGCGAGTGGGGTGGTTTAACATGTACCCTACCTGCATTTCCAGGGAGTAAAATAGTCAAGTTTGTCCCCTATGCGCTCCCCAATAAATTCACTTGCACACAAAACTCGCCAAAATTTCTCAAAAAAATAAAAATAAATAAATTGAATAGTGTAAATTGAAAGAGTGTGTTTTGGTCTCATTTCTTGGTGAATTGAGTCCCCATTCCTTTTGGGAGAGAAAAAAAAAGGAGTGGATATGAGGTGGTGGTGGTGATGGAGGGATCAGCAGAGGAAGAGTTAGAGAGAAGGAGCAAGTTCTTGAGCAGTCTGATACAGAAGAAAAAAGCAACCCAGCAAGAAGAAGACCATGATCGTCTTAATGTTCGGGTCAGAGCCTCTGACATGTCCCTTTCTTTGCAAAACAGAGCGTTTCTTTGTGCCAGAGACCACCTTGACTCCATGTCTGCAGGAAAGCTTGACAGCAAACGTCTTGCTCTTGCCCTCAAGAAGGTAATCCTATCTTATATCTACCTTCTTTGCTTGCTTGCTTCAATTACTTAATCCCAATTGCCAATTGTTATTTTTTCTTGGAGAAATGGGTATTACATTCAACTGCGTCGTGGAGTTAGATTGAACTGGTTATATTCAATACTGATTTTTTATGCAAAGGACATTGAGTTATGTTGTAATGAACTTGTTAAGTAGCGACATCAAATTGATGCATAAGCATTTTTCTTCTTTTTCTATATTGAGTTTCTTTAATATTCTTTCTTGGTGATTAAATGCTTAAATTAAAGTTTTGCCCAGGTGGTCCTATTATGTTTTAGTGTCAGACTGAACCGACTTACTCCTACTTTCTTTTTCTTTTTTGTCATTTTGAAATAACAGGAATTGTGATTACCTTTTTATTTTTATAAGTTAAAGATATAATATTAGAAGGACTATTGATTTTAAAGTTCATGAAAAATGGTTTTGGGTAATTATGCATTTGTTGTTTAACTTAGGTTTAATCATTTTCCCTTCCTCTTTTATTTTATTGTAATCAATGTATTTGTTATTGTATGGTAGTTAATGTAAGTGATTCATTCTTGACTGGTCCAAATAGGGGCTGTTGAATATTGAATTGTAGTCAGGTGCTGCAAAATGCAAATAGCTTTTAGTGCCAGACTGCTCTGAACAGTCTCATTTTACTTTTTTAGTCTTGGTCCATTCTCAGCAAAGATAATGAGGCCATCCAGATTTCAAGGTTAGAGTTCACAAAATATATACACATTATATACTATAGTACCCTCACAAAATGTTGTCCTACTGAATATTTATTCTGGTGTTTTTTTATGTCCAAAATTGAATTGCTTTCTTGCTATTCAGTTTTTCACTCGATTCTTGATAGGAAATTAGGAAGGGATTGCATGAATTTTCAAGTAGAAGGTATATATGTGTAGTTTCTTAACGTACCTGATATGTGTCCTTTATATCTACCCTTTCTGTTTGTACCTTGTTTCTCATCCATTATGCTGTGAACTTAACTGCTAATCTAGCTCTTGTTAGTGTAAGTGGTCAAATAGGTGGATTCTGGCACTGGTCCTTAAAATTTTTGGTCCTAACTCCGGTTTTTGAAATTAATGTCAGTGTCAAAATTAGGCTAGAAATGTCATTATGTTTCCTAGTTTTTATCTATTTTAAATCTGGGTTAGTATTACAGTTGTAATTGGACTGCTTACAGCCGTACGTTGCACACTCTGGATGTTTAGCACCAATATGTGTTATCTTGACCTAGAAATTTTTTCTTCTATTAATATTATCCTTATTCATTGGCTTCTCAAGACTCAAGCGAATGATTTGGAATTTTTGAGATAAATGCTTAAAGTTTTGTTTACATGTTTAGCATAGTATCATAATTGGTTCCATACACAATTCTATCCTATTGGATATTCTTTTAATGTTAAATCTTCCTCTCTGCTTTTTTCTCTTTTGGTTGAATGAATGAACGGTCTATTTGTGTTTAGTTTGGCATCATGGAGGGAGTTTCTATTCATGTTTTCATTTCATACTTTGTGCAATCTGAGCTGGGAATTATAGAGTTAATTCTATTGGGATGGTAAAACTTGGGTATTCAACAGTTTTAAATATTGATTATTTTGAAAGCTAGATGTGATTAATCTACCACAAGGGTATTTGAACACTTTTGAATTTCACCATTTTCACGACAATCTTGGTCTCTCAAATGAAGCCAATCCATACAAAGGCTCACTTCTCAATGTCTTTTTTAATCTCTCAATGTCCTTTTTAATCATTAATAATCTTATGTTATTTGGTTGCGTTGTGCAGTTAAATACTTAAGTAGTTGATTATCGTTCATACAACAAATACATTGTTGTTTACATTTTCTCTGTCAATCAACTAGTTTTTCCTGTTTTTAATATAATGAATTATTATTTTTATTTTTGGAACTGATTAATGTTCTACAAAGTTATGTTATGCTGGCAATTCTATAGTCCAACTTTGTTCTTCAGCCCAAATCGTATTGCTGATGTTGGGTTGCTGTTGCATGGCAGGAATTTGACTCGTTGTATGGTCCGGCCTGGCACTGCATAGTGGGCACCAGTTTCGGCTCATATGTCACACATTCCGTAGGAGGTTTTTTATATTTTTCAATTGACAAGGTTTATGTGCTTCTCTTCAGGACTGCTGTAGAGCCTATGGACCATTGACACTTGAGAGTTTATTTCACGCAATTGAAATGGTTTCCAAGATCATGTATATGAGTTGCTGATTTCTTAGTAAAATTATAATTTATAGCCTTCAAGACGGACATATGGATTTGTATCTCATTTCTTATGTTGCATGTGTTTAAACTAGAGTCTGGTGGTTGTGATTTCTTGCATAGTTTGAGACTCTGTTAGGCACTTGGGCGCTGTCGTTTCTCATTTGCAATGCCTTGGACTATTTATTGAGTTACGTTAGGTGATAATGTTATCACTCAAACTATACTTTTAAAATAACTAAATAAATTACAAAATAATAGGGATAATAGATTTTTTGGTCACTGTACTGTGGTTCGATTTTTGGATCCGGTTAGTATGGAGTTTATTTTTTAATAAGTTGGTAAATTGGTCAATAGAATATTGACATATATAGAGCATCGTCTGTGTGTCAGCACTATATTGGTCAATTGACCAACTTACCTAAAAATAAATTTTATGTTAATCATTTTTTCGATTTTTATTGTGATTATCGAAATTTTTTTTGTTACAACAGTGTAACTATAGTTTTAAATAATTATCAAATGATCATTACTTGTGATTTACGTCCAAAAAAAGGGACGGAATGCTGAATGTGTATATTGACCCCTTTTTTTTGCTGACGTGAAGCGTAGAAATGCAAGACTATTAGTACTTCAAGTTAATAATTCCAAAACTAATAATAATAATAATTTAAAAAAAAACAATAATAATAATAATAGTTTTTAAATAATTACAAAATAATAATAATAATAATTTTTAAATAATAATAATAATAATTTTTAAATAATAATAATAATAATTTTTAAATAATTATTGTTATTATTATTTTGAAATTATTATTAATATTATTATTATATATTATTATTGAGGATTCGTCTCCATCGTAGTCTTGGAATTGAGGAGGCGACGATTTTTGGCTTTCGACCGCGGCGGTTGAGAATGAGAGGTTGAAAGAGTGATGACAAGAAGTTTGGTTGTAAGACTCCAACTTTTATAAATAAAATTGAATTTTTTCTATTTATTATTTTGAAATAGTAAGGGATTGATTTGATTAATGCGGTTAGTTATGGATAAAATGCGCAAATATTTTTAAATACGCAGGTGGTTATAAAATACTCAATATTGTTGTCGGAGAATATTCGTTTGGTCGTGGAATATTCTTGCTGTTGGGGAATATTCGTACGACGTCGCAGCCTTTTATGGGCCCCATAACGGAAAGCGATTGGATGAAGAAAACGACAAGTACGAGTTTTTATAAATAACGGCGTAGTTGTTATCGTTAACACTGTTGAAATATCCTGTGGTTAAAACACAGTAATACGCAATGCTGCACAGTAGCACATGGTATTGCACCAATTATTGATTCTTACGTAAGAATACACTACTCAATAATTGTTACAGTAATTACTATTCAATATTTTATTTTATTGATTCAATAATTGTTGCGTTGATATTTTATATTGTCGATTCAATAATTGTCATTTCACAGTATTTTTCATTATGAGATCAATAATTCATATTATTTGAATAATATTATTAGATAGCATTATTGGCAATGTCAAAGAAAATTCTATCTAAATAGATATTTGGTCACCTAATTGCGTGCCAGTAAGGAGAAATCCTTATCGGAAAGCTCCCTCTTTCCTGAGAGCGACCTGATTATTATTTTTGTGATTTTGTAATATTATTTGTGAATAATTAATTATTAATTTATATGATAAAAAAATATTTATTTGATGTGGATATAAATAGAGAAATTTTTAAAAAAGTGACAATTATTGAAAATTGATATTTTATCTCTATTATTATATTATATTATAAATGTATAATGTGATAATATAATAATATAATAACGACGATATTTTTACAATGAATGTGTGATATATGAACAATGAGGAGGAAAAGTATTTTTGTTATAATAAATACTAAAAACATGTTAAACATATTAGTGGACCCCGTTTTTGACTAAAATTTGATTATAGCCTGTAAAATCGTCTGTATATGGATTTCGGTCAATTTTTGTTTAGAATTTAGAAAAACTTAAACCTACAAAGTTATAGAGAATTAAATTTTATATGGAATGGATATAAGATTCAGATTTTTTTGATAAAAATGTTATTTATTATGAATTATTGAAGTTCTGGAATACTTAATTTTTGAGTTTTATTTATTTTTTTAAGAAAAACGTTTTTATCATTGTTGGTGGCCCCCACTGGTGGCTGAAAACAGATTTTTAAGAAGTGGGTGTTAACGCCAAGTTTTGCCAGCGCGTCCAACCACAGAATTCACGGGCTTGAACCTGCACAATAACAGATCACACACGAAGCTTGACGGCTTGTGCCGCCGGGGGATAGCTCCGGTGTGAGAATAAGTACAGGCCGTTCACAAGGTTTAACAATGGAGGCTTTAGTATTTAGTGCTCAAAGATGTATTACCTCTTAATCGTAGACAAGCCTTGTATTTATAACCTTTCTCACCTGCTTAGAATCCCTTTCCGAATCGGATTAGGACTCCTAAATATGGCAGTTACCTATATTTGGGTCCAACACAATCTTCTTAAAAGGTGTAAGTAGAATCCAACTCAAATACTCCATTTGAAATTACCTTATTTAAGTATGATTAGGACTAAAGTCCTTAACCGTATAAACCCCTTATAACTCCGAACTCTGTATGTGGGTTGTCCAACTGCACAGGCCCAACCCAACCGAACCTACATATATTAGTCTGGGTTTCGGTCCAAGAGACTCGAATGCCCGACCCCGAACATCACGATCGAAACAGTTCTCCGGCCCAGAGAGCTCGGATATCCGATCCCGAACACCTTCAACATCCCGCCTGGCTTAGGCCCAATGGGCCCAATCTCCCCGATTCCAACCCAGGCCTTCGGCCCACACAAGGATCGGTAAAACGCTCCCGAACAGTGGACGTGAATTTTTTTTATAAATATAATATTTTATTAAATTTTCTGCTTTGGTGTTCTAAGCATTTTCCTATAAATAGGGTGCTTAGGTTAGAATTAAAAATCACACCATAATCTGAAGTTTTCTCTCTCTATATTATCGAACATATTTTTGTGAGTATTTTAATTGTAACGCCCCCAAAATAGGTATACGACACCCATTCTGAGTCGCCAAAATACATGGTACAGAAACAACTACATCTTTATTATTACAACACAAGAACTGTGAGTTTAAATACAAATATTGTCATCTAGACAATATCCACACTCAAATAAGTCCTCATTACAATTATTGATACATTATTTCATAAAAATGGTCAGGACTACTAAAATAACTTCTAGAACCATCATTCCATACCCCGACTAGTACTCGCTACATTCTCGTCTCCTGAGAAAAATAGAACAAAAAGGAAAAGGGTGAGCTCAATTAGCCTAGTAAAGAATATTATGACTAAGATAACACAGAACAAATTATCGTTAGTCTTCAACCGGAAAAAATCTAATAGAATATAATAGATAACAAGTTTTAAATCAATATTCGTAGCGGAAAATAATAATTCATAGAAGAGTAACGTAGATAATTAAATCTACTATTATCTATGAATTTAAAAGTCCATTATCAATATTTTTTCCCTGTAACATCAATCAATAATCATATTTGCACTACAAGCCAAAGATATTCATCAGTTGGTCATGTTCATCTCAACACCTGTTCATCTTTGCACTACAGGCCAAAGATATTCATCAGAAATTATTCATCTTTGCACTACAGGCCAAAGATATTCAGTTATATCATCATTTAGGACTGAGGATGATGAAAAATATTTTAAAGGAAACGAATCCAGTGAAACAAAATAACAAATATTAAGGATTCGTATTTCGATTTATCCATGTCCAAAAATACCTTATAAATAATCATAGTAAAGTAAAATTCAAGAATGATCAAAACATGGATACAATCAAAGCTAGTATCCAGAATAGATATTTTGGGCGAAAAGAAAAAAAATTTATTTTTCGGTGAATAGCAACTCGTGAATAGTAACTCGTGAATAGTAACCTCGACATGAAAAGTTCCAAATTTGATAAAAATTTTCAACCCATATTTCGGCATAATGATATTGAAGAAATAATATCATTTTTGAAAAAAAATAACATTCCTTACCTCGAAAGAATAGTACTTCTGGCTGGACTACTGGATATAGTGGTGAAGGGAACTTGCACCGTATAATAACACTCAAAGTATACTAACAAGAATACGCTCAATGTATCGAGAGAGAAAGAGAGAGAAGTTTTTAGTTTCTGGTGTGTTTTTCAATTCTAACCTAAGCAACCCTATTTATAAGAAAATACTTAGAACACCAAAGCAGAAAATTTAATAAAATATATTATTAATAATAAAATTCATACGCATCCTTTGAAATCAGTTTCTCACATTTCCCACATGCCCACCTTCTAGACAAAAACGTTTTTGTTATTTAAAATATTTTAAACTTCCAAAAATTAATTATTTCGGAGCTTCAAAACTTCAATAATATATAATAAATAGCCCTTTGTCAGAAAAATTTGAAACTCGCAACTTTCCATAGGAGATTCCATTATCTACAACTTTGCAGAAGAAAAATTTTTCAAATTCCAAACAGAAATTGACCGAAATTCATAAACAGACGATTTTACAACTATAATCAAATTTCAGTCAAGAAATGGGCTTATAGACATGTTTAACATGTTTTAAACAATTTTTATAACAAAAATACTCTTTCTCCTCATATACTCATATCCCACATTCATTGTAAAAATATCATCATTAATATATTATTAAAATAATATATTTAAATGAGTTATTTTATCAGAAAAAGAATAAATATTAATTTTTAACAATTGTCACATTTAAAAATTTTCTCTATCTATATCCACATAAAATCAATATTTTTCTCATCATATAAATCAATAATTAATTATTCACAAATAATATTACAGAATCACAGTACTGGCAACCAGGCCGTTCCCAGGAAAGAGGGGGCTTTTTCATAAAGATTTCTCCTTACTGGCGCGCAATTAGGTGACCAAACTTCTCCTTAGACAGAACTTTCTAGACATTACCAATAATGTTATCTAATAATATTATTCAGATAATATAAATTATTGTTCCGATAATAGAAAATACTGTGTAGTGACAATTATTAAAACAACAGTAATATAAAATATTAACGCAGCAATTATTGAATCAATAAAATAAAATACTGAACAGTAATTACTGTAACAATTATTGAGTAGTGCCTTCTTACGTAAGAATCAATAATTGGTGCAACACTGTGTGCTACTGTGCAACAACGCGTATTACTGTGTTTTAACCACCGGGTATTCCAACGGTATTAACGGTAACAACTACGCCGTTATTTATAAACAACTTATACTTGTCGTTTTTTTCATCCAACCGCTTTCCGTTATGGGGCCCACACAAAGCTGCGCCGTTGTACGAATATTCCCCGACAGCAAGAATATTTCACGACCAAACGAATATTCTCCGACAACAATGAATATTTTATAACCACTTGCTTATTTGAAATATTTGTGCATTTTACCCATAACTAGCCTCATTAATCAATTTAACCCTTACTATTTCAAAATAATAAATAGAGGAAATTAAATTTCATTTATTAATAATTTGGGGTCTTACAACCTCCCCTCATTTTGAAATTTCGTCCTCGAAATTGACGTACATACCTGGTGTTTCGAAAAGATGAGGATTCCTCGCTTTTATTTCCGTTTCCAAATCCCAGGTCATTTCCTCAATAGCATGATTTCTCCACAAAACTTTAACTTGTGGTATAACCTTCGTGCGTAGGATATGCTCCTTCTTATCCAAGATCTTGACAGGTACCTCTTCGTACGTTAAGTCTTCGACTATCTCGTTCTGTTCTAACTCAATAATGTGGTTTGGGTCTTTCACATATTTACGTAGCACAGATATATGAAAAACATTATGAACACGAGACATACTTGGAGGTAACGCGAGTCTATAGGCCACATTTCCTACTCGGTCAAGAATCTGAAATTGACCAATAAATAGTGGATTGAGCTTTCCTCTCTTCCCAAATCTTGTAACTCCTTTCCATGGAGCCACACGCAACAACACATGATCCCCAATGTCAAATTCTACGTCCTTTCGATGAAGATCCGCATAATTCTTTTGTCGATCCTGTGCCGTTTGTATACGTTGTCGAATTTGGATCTTTTCCGTAGTCATACGTACCAACTCTGGTCTTAACAACGTTGTTTCTCCCACTTCATCCCAACATACTGGAGAGCGACACTTTCGTCCATACAATGCTTCAAATGGAGCCACACCTATACTTGCCTGATAATTGTTATTGTAGGAAAATTCCACCAATGGTAGGTACTTATACCAACTCCCTTTGAAATCTAGGACACAAAGTCTTAATAGATCTTTAAGAATTTGAATAGTCCTCTCTGATTGCCCGTTCGTTTGAGGATGGTAAGCCGAACTAAATCGTAAATCCGTGCCCATAGCTTTTTGCAAGCTTACCCAAAATCTTGAAGTGAATCTTGGGTCACGATCCGAAACAATGGATACTGGCATGCCATGAAGTCTCACAATCTCATCTACGTATATACAAGCAAGACGTTCAAGGGAATAAGTCTCTCGTATCGGTAAGAAATGAGCAGACTTGGTTAATCTATCAATAATTACCCAAATAACATTTATGCCCTGAGAAACCGTGGGAAGACCCGTAACGAAATCCATGGTAATGTGTTCCCACTTCCATTTCAGAATCTCAAGTGGTTGCAATGGACCCTTTGGCACTTGATGTTCCGCCTTTACACGTTGACAAGTTAAACACCTCGAGATAAACTTTGCAATCTCTCTCTTCATATTGTTCCACCAAAATGTATGTCGAAGATCACGATACATTTTGGTACTTCCAGGATGGATTACAAATAGTGTATTGTGTGCTTCCATCATGATCTTGTACTTCAAATCATAATCGTTAGGAACACAAAGTCTGGAGTGGACTCGAAGTATTTCTTCTTCATCGATTCTTGCTTCTGGAATAGCACCTTCTTGCACTTTCTTCTTCATACGCATCAGCTCCGGGTTTGTGGCTTGAGCAACTTTAACTTTATCGATTAAAGTTGGTTCTATGCGTATACTTGACATCATCGCACTTATTCCTGCATATGATCTTCTACTCAACGCGTCAGCTACCACATTTGCTTTTTCAGGATGGTATTGAATAGTGTGGTCGTAATCTTTCAACAGCTCGAGCCAACGTCGTTGTCGCATGTTGAGTTCTTTTTGAGTGAAGAAATATTTGAGGCTTTTATGGTCTGAATATATCTCCACTTTCTCCCCATATAGATAATGCCTCCAGATCTTTAGCGCGAAAACGACTGCTGCCAACTTTAGATCATGAGTAGGATAATTCCTCTCATATTCTTTAAGTTGTCGCGAGGCATAGGCTATAACTTTCCCACGTTGCATGAGAACACATCCTAGCCCTTTGCCTGAAGCATCGCTGTAGATAACAAATCCATCCGAACCAGATGGTATGGTCAAAACAGGTGCCGAAATGAGTCTCCTCTTAAGCTCTTGAAAACTCTTCTCGCATTCCTCGCTCCATACGAATTTGATATCTTTCCGAGTCAGCTGAGTTAACGGGGTAGCGATTTGAGAAAACCCTTCCACGAATCTCCGATAATAACTAGCTAAGCCCAGAAAGCTACGTACTTCGATCACCGTCTTTGGTTGCTCCCAACTTTGTATTGCTTCAATCTTCGCCGGGTCAACAGATACTCCATATTTTGACACCACATGCCCTAGGAATGTTACTTCCTCAAGCCAAAACTCGTATTTCTTCAACTTAGCATATAACTTGTTTTCACGCAGCCTTTGGAGTACCAGCTTCAAATGGTGCTCATGATCTTCACGGCTTTTGGAATATATGAGGATGTCATCAATAAAGACAACAAAGAATTCATCCAAATAATCCTTGAATACTCGGTTCATCATATCCATGAAAGCCGCAGGAGCATTAGTCAATCCAAAAGACATGACTAGGAATTCATAATGCCCGTACCGAGTTCTAAAGGCAGTCTTCGGAATATCCTCAGTTTTAACCTTCAGCTGATGATATCCTGAAAGAAGATCGATCTTTGAAAAGAATTGTGCTCCTTGTAACTGGTCAAACTGGTCATCAATACGAGGTAGCGGATACCTATTCTTGATAGTGACATGGTTTAATTCCCGGTAATCGATACAAAGTCGCATACTCCTGTCTTTCTTCTTTACAAATAAAATAGGAGCACCCCAAGGAGATGTACTAGGATGAATGAAACCGATGTCCAACAACTCTTGTAGTTGGACCTTTAACTCCTGAAGTTCAATAGGAGCCATTCGATATGGGGTTTTAGAAATGGGCTTTGTACCAGGTTCAAGATCAATAAAGAATTCAACTTCACGTTCCGGGGGTAGACCGGGAAGTTCTTCAGGAAATATGTCAGGAAAGTCAATAACAACAGGAATATTATTTAAATTTGACGTGTCTTTATTCAAATCCATAACATGGGCTAAGAAAGCTTGACATCCATTTTTTAATAAACGAATGGCTTTATGGCTTGATATAACAGTGATTGATTTTAATGGCTTAGTTGCTTGAATTCGTACAACAGGTTGGTTAGGAATATGAAAACTAACAACCTTACGAAAACAATCAATTTTGGCATGATGAGTAGTTAATCAATCAATCCCTAAAATCACATCAAAAGCAAGTATCTTTAAAGAGATAAGGTCAACATGTAAGGTGATGATGCCAACTTGGATCAAACAAGATTTATAAATAGTGGATGTTATGAAAGTTTCTCTTAACGGAGTCTCCACAGATAAATCAAAGTCTAATTTCTCTGGAGTCAAGTTTAAACGTCGAGCACAAGCAGGAGAAATAAACGAATGGGTAGCACCGGTATCTAGTAAGGTATAAACTTCGCATGAATTTATGATTAGCTTACCCATGATCACCTCGTTTGGGTTCCTCGCATGTTGACCAGTCACGACAAACACTCTTCCAGGAACCGTTGACTTTGACTTTTCTAGGATAGCTTTTTGAGTCACCATCCCCGCTGGACTTGGTTTCGCTACAGTGCAATCTCGAGCGATATGTCCTTCCTTTCCACAATTATAACATACCTTAAACTGTTGTGGACAGTTTGGGCTGATATGTCCTTCTTTTCCGCACTTATAGCATATAACTGGTGGTCGTTCTCCTCCATTGGAACCAGTTGCTGTTGGTGCTGACGTCTTCGTATTGTCATTGTTGAATCTCCTCTTTTTAAAATCTCCTCCCGACTCGCTTCTTCTATTTTCGTAGCCACGATTACCACCAGAGTGGTTGTCGTTCTTGTCTGTATTTTTCTTTCTCCGCTGGTTATCATTGTTCTGATGACTGCTGTCACCGATATGATCCTGGTTGTGGTCCCTCGGTTGACCGTACTCGTTATCTCGCTCTAATAATTGAGGCCTGTTGATAACATCTGAATAGAGAGAAAATTTATGAGAAATGAGATATTGACGTATGCCGGGTTTCAAACCTCTCAGAAACATCCGCGTCATACGTTCCTCATTCTCCACCAAATGAGGTGCAAACCTGGACAACTCTGCAAACTTCGCCTCGTACTTGGACACCGTCATGTTATTCTGCTCCAGTCTAATAAACTCTACCTCCTTCATATGACGAATACTTTCAGGAAAGTACTTGTCATTGAACAGTTTCTGAAATGTCTCCCAAGACATGCTGAGTGCGGCTGGATGGGTACGCTTCACAGATTCCCACCAGTAGTCTGCCTCGCCACGGAACATAAAGGTGGCGAATGGAACCTTCTGTTCCTCCGTACATCCCAAGACATCAAATATCTTGGTAATTTGCTTGAACCATGTCTCCGCCTTAATCGGATCCGGCTTTCCCCATAATTATGGTGGTCCCAACTCTTTGAACTGCTTGGCTGTGACCAGCTGTGCGTTGCCATTGTTTCTTCCTATATTTTGAACAGGAATCTCCTTCGTCTGGTTTTGCATGAATCGCAAAAAGCTTCTAAACATCTCATCGTTCATCGTCTGCTCAGTGGTGTTGTTCACCGGAAGAACATTGCCAGCCTGTTGCACGTTCTCCTCGTTAGTGAGTATAGGCATCTCCACCGTCTCATTTACTCCACTGTTAACATTCTCAGCCGACATTCTCAAATACTGCCATAAAACAAGAGTTAATTTAACAAATTAACATATCACATAATATCCCTATATTATGACCGACCAACAAATAAGCTTAGGTAGGACACACTAGCGAAGGATTTACTCGTCTCTCCCCTCCTAGTTCTATTCCCCGATCTCCGCCAGAGATCATATCCCTAAGCTCTGATACCAACTGTGTAAGACCCCAACTTTTATAAATAAAGATGAATTTTCTATAAATATCATTTTTGAATATTTTAGAGTTAATTTGATATAATGTTATAGTTGTGGGTAATATTTATAAATTTTGCAAAGTACGTAAGTTGTTATATAATATTCGATTGGTCGGAGAATATTCGTTTTAACAGGGATTATTCGTACAACGACACAATCATTGGTGGACCCCACAACAGAATTATTGTCGGATTGAGAAAACGACAAAAATATTTTATTAAAAATAACGACGGAAGTTTTACCATTGTTACCGTTGAACTACTCGGTAGTAAAAGTACAGTAATACGTGTGGTTGCATAGTAGCACACGGTATTGAGTATTAATACTTATGTGAGAAGTCACTCAGTTTGATTCAATTATTGTCAGTTAATAATATGAATTATTTAGCGATAATGACGTTTTGTTTTATTCGTATTATTAACGTAATAAAACAGAAACATCTTTTTATATAAAACAGAATATTTTATTAAATAGAATATATTATATTTTATTTAAAAGATTTTTCTTTAAATATGGACCGTTAGATTAAAGTAATCAATCTGGACCGTTCATGGATTAGTTATTATGCATTCTATTTTTCTATAAATAGCAGTTCATTCCTTCATTATTTCTTACGAATTCACTGAACTCTAAAGAGAGAAACTATAGAGAGAAACTATAGAGAGAGAGAAGAAGAGTATTCTGCTACTTAACTACTTCCTTATTTCAGCTCTTCTTTAAAACGGTAAGGGGTGTTATTCTTTCTTATTCATGAAGAGAACTGTTGTTATTCCATTTCTTATTATTCTGTTAGAATAACCTGTATACGCGGTCTACCCTATACTTGGTGACATTCTTTTATTATTCTGTTGGAACATCCTGTCTGTGTGTTTTACACCGGACCTGGTTCCGTTTTTATTATTATTCTGTTGGAACATCCTGTCTGTGTGTTTTACACCGGTGGAACATCCTGTCTGTGTGTTTTACACCGGACCTGGTTCCGTCTTGTTATTATTCTGTTAGAACATCATGTCTGTGTGTTTTACACCGGACCTGGTTCCATTATTTATTATTCTGTCGGAATATCCTGTCTGTGCGTTTACGCCGGACCTGATTCCATTATTTATTATTCTGTTGGAATAACCTGTCTGTGCGGTCTATCGCATGCATGGTAATTTCTTTTGTTATTCTATTCTTTATTGTACTCAGCTGGTTAAGTTTTGACTTCTATACTCCATGAAATTTGTGGAATATCCTTGATAATTGCGTTTCATCCAGTATCTTTTTATGAAAATATCCTTCTAAGCATTCTTGAATTTTACTCCACAAAGCAGTATCATGTTGACAATTTGGACGTTGTTAATTCTTTGATAAATTAATTATTAAACTTGTTTTATTGAATTCTTATATCATTGTCATCATTTTCATGTTTATAAAATGTTAAAAGTCATCTGTGGCCTGTAGTGCATAAATGGACTTGGTATGATTATGACCAGGGATTATTCGGTATAATCATGACCGTAATGTTACAAATGATGTGGTAAAAGTCCTCATTGGCCCGTAGTGCATTGATGGACAGTTGTTAGCATGATCATGACCATTAATGAATACACGAATATCCTTGGCCGTAGTGCAGGGGTGATTCGATGATGTGGATTATTTTATTAAGCTGAGTCCCAGCGATAACAGTGTTGAAAAATATTTTAAATCATAAAAGATAGTAGAGTTTATTTTCTACTTGACTCTTTTAATGGATTACTTGTTCCGCTGCAGTTAAACTTGATGTCTATTATATTTTATCAGTTTAACATTATTGAAGGCTAATGATAATTTATTCTGCATTATCTTAGTCATAATATTTCTTACTGGGCTAGTTGAGCTCACCATTTCTTTCACTGTTCTCTTCAGAAAATGAGAACGTAGCTGGGGCAAGTCGGAGAACGGAGTGATGGTTCAAATGATAGTATTAGTTAGTAGTCCTCACTATTCTATGTAATAGTGTGTTAATAAATGTAATGAGGATTCCTTTTGAGTATGAATACTCTCTAGAAGATAATATTTGTATTCAAACTCGCAGTTTATGTTTTGTCGTATTGTACACGACAGCTGTATTAGTAAGTTGTATTTGTATTCTGTACGTTGTATTTGACGACCCAAGATGGATGTATACCTAATTTTGGGGGTGTCACAAACTGTGACGCCCCCAAAATAGGTATACAACACCCATTCTGAGTCGCCAAAATACATGGTACAGAAACAACTACATCTTTATTATTACAACACAAGAACTGTGAGTTTAAATATAAATATTGTCATCTAGACAATATCCACACTCAAATAAGTCCTCATTACAATTATTGATACATTATTTCACAAAAATGGTCAGGACTACTAAAATAACTTCTAGAACCATCATTCCATACCCCGACTAGTACTCGCTACATTCTCGCCTCCTGAGAAAAATAGAACAAAAAGGAAAAGAGTGAGCTCAACTAGCCCAGTAAAGAATATTATGACTAAAATAACACAGAACAAATTATCGTTAGTCTTCAACAGGGAAAAATCTAATAGAATGCAATAGACAACAAGTTTAAATCAATACTCGCAGCGAAAAATAATAATTCATAGAATAGTTACGTAGAGAATGAAATCTACTATTATCTATGAATTTAAAAGTCCATCATCAATATTTTATCCCTGTAACATCAATCAATAATCATCTTTGCACTACAAGCTAAAGATATTCATCAGTTGGTCATGTTCATCTCAACACCTGTTCATCTTTGCACTACGGGCCAAAGATATTCATCAGAAATCATTTATCTTTGCACTACAGGCCAAAGATATTCAGTTATATCATCATTTAGGACTGAGGATGATGAAAAATATTTTAAAAGAAACGAATCCAGTGAAACAAAATAACAAATATTAAGGATTCGTATTTCAATTTATCCATGTCCAAAAATACCTTATAAATAATCATAGTAAAGTAAAATTCAAGAATGATCAAAACATGGATACAATCAAAGCTAGTATCCAGAATAGATATTTTGGACGAAAAGAAAAAAATTTCATTTTTCGGTGAATAGTAACCCGTGAATAGTAACTCGTGAATAGTAGTAACTCATGAATAGTAACCCCGACATGAAAAGTTCTAAATTTGATAAAAAAAAATTTAACCCATATTTCGGCATAATGATATTGAAGAAATAATATCATTTTTGAAAAAAAATAACACCCCTTACCTCGAAAGAATAGTACTTCTGGCTGGACTACTGGATATAGTGCTGAAGGGAACTTGCACCGTATAACAACACTCAAAGTATACTAACAATAATACGCTCAATGTATCGAGAGAGAAAGAGAGAGAAGTTTTCAGTTTCTGGTGTGTTTTTCAATTCTAACCTAAGCACCCTATTTATAGGAAAATGCTTAGAACACCAAAGCAGAAAATTTAATAAGATATATTATTAATAATAAAATTCATACGCATCCTTTGAAATCAGTTTCTAACATTTCCCACATGCCCACCTTCTAGACAAAAACGTTTTTGTTATTTAAAGTATTTTAAAATTTCAAAAATTAATTATTTCGGAGCTTCGAAACTTCAATAATTCATAATAAATAGTCCTTTTGTCAGAAAAATTCAAAACACGCAATTTTTTATAGGAAATTCCATTATCTACAACTTTGTAGAAGAAAATTTTTCCAAATTCCAAACAGAAATTGACCGAAATCCATAAACAGACGATTTTACAACTATAATCAAATTTCAGTCAAGAAATGGGCTTATAGACATGTTTAACATGTTTTAAACAACTTTTGCAACAAAAATACTCTTTCTCCTCATATACTCATATATCTTACATTCATTGTAAAAATATCATCATTAATATATTATTAAAAAAATATATTTAAATAAGTTATTTTATCAGAAAAAGAATAAATATTAATTTTCAACAATTGTCACATTTAAACTGATAGGTGTCATTGTGACGTGCTATCCAAGATTGGGATATGAGTCACAGTTGAGAGCAACCTAAGTCAATAATCGAAATACATAGCTTTCCAGGCTTAGCTGGTTATTATCGGAGATTTGTAAAATGATTTTCTCGAATCGCTACTCCATTAACTCAGCTGACTCGAAAAGATACAAACTTCGAATGAACCGAGGAATGCGAGAAGAGCTTCCAAGAATTTAACATGCGACACCGACGTTGGCTCGAGCTGTTGAAATATTTTGATCATACCATCCAATACCATCCTGAAAATGTGAAAGCGGTAGCTGACGCATTGAGTAGAAGATCGTATGCGAGTACGAGTGCGATATTGTTGAACACAAAGACTTATTTTGTATAATATATAAATGATAGAGATAGAGTTAATGACTCTAGGGACCCACGTGATGATATGCGAGTAAAATCGACTTTAATCGATAACGTTAAAGCCGCTCAAGCTACAGACCTGGATCTGATGAATATAAAGAAGAAGGTGCAAGAATGTGTTATTCTAGAAGTAAGAGTCGATGAAGAGAAGAAAGCTCAAGCCTTCGATTTATTTGAAATCCTCGATCGAGTAGGAACTGTGGCCTATAGACTCGCCTTAACGCTAAGTATGTCACGTGTTCATAACGTTATTCACGTATCGATGTTACGTAAATATGTGAACGACCCGAACCACGTTATTGAGTTAGAACCGAACGAGATAGCCGAAGACTTAACGTACGAGGAGGTACCTGTCAAGATCTTGGATAGGAAAGAGCATGTCCTACGCACGAAGGTTATACCACAAGTTAAGGTTTTGTGGAGAAACCATGCTATTGAAGAAATGACCTGGGAATTGGAATCAGAAATGAAAGCGAGGTATCCTCACCTTTTCGAATTATCAGGTACGTATGTCAATTTCGAGGACGAAATTTCATAAGGAGGGGAGGTTGTAAGACCCCAAATTATTAATAAATGAAATTTAAATTCCTCTATTTATTATTTTGAAATAGTAAGGGTTGATTTGATTAATATGGTTAGTTATGGGTAAAATGCGCAAATGTTTCAAATAAGCAAGTGGTCCTAAAATATTAATTGTTGTCGGGGAATATTTATTTGGTCGTGGAATATTCTTGTTGTCGGGGAATATTCGTACAACGGCGCAGCCTTGTGTGGGCCCCATAACGGAAAGCGATTGGATGAAGAAAACGACAAAAATAAGTTATTTATAAATAACGGCGTAGTTGTTACCGTTAATACTGTTAGAATACCCGGTGGTTAAAACACAGTAATACGCGTTGTTGCACAGTAGCACACGGTATTGCACCAATTATTGATTCTTACGTAAGAAGGCACTACTCAATAATTGTTACAGTAATTACTGTTCAATATTGTATTTTATTGATTCAATAATTATTGCGTTGATATTTTATATTACTGTTGTTTTAATAATTGTCAATACACAGTATTTTCTATTATCGGAACAATAATTTATATTATCTGAATAATATTATTAGATAACATTATTGGTAATGTCTAGAAAGTTCTGTCTAAGGAGAGGTTTGGTCATCTAATTGCGCGCCAGTAAGGAGAGATCCTTATTAGAAAGCCCCCTCTTTCCTGGGAACGGCCTGGTTGCCAGTACTGTGATTCTATAATATTATTTGTGTATAATTAATTATTGATTTATATGATGAGAAAAGTATTGATTTTATGTGGATATAGATGGAGAAAATTTTTAATGTGACAATTGTTGAAAATTAATATTTTATCTTTTTCTGATAAAATAATTCATTTAAATATATTATTTTAATAATATATTGATGGTTATATTTTTACAATAAATGTGGAATATATGAGTATATGAGGAGAAAGAGTATTTTTGTGGTATTAAATGATTAACACATGTTTTGTGTGTTGGTGGACACTATTCTTGACCGAAAATTTATTATTGACTGTAAAATCGTCCGTTTGTGGATTTCGGTCAATTTCTGTTTGGAATTTGGAAAAACTTTCTTCTGTAAAGTTGTAGAGAATTGAATTTTCTATAAAAACTCGCGAGATTCGAATTTTCTGATAAAAGGGCTATTTATTATGAATTATTGAAGTTTCGAAGTTCCGAAATAATTGATTTTTGGAGTTTAAAATGTTTTTTTTTTAAGAAAAACGTTTTTTGTTGCAATTGAGTGGCTCACATGTGTTATACATGATCTGAAATCAGATTTCTTAGGTGGGCTTGACAATTTTGTAAATATAATATTATTATATTCAATTTTCTGCTTTGGTGTTCTAAGCATTTTCCTATAAATAGGGTGCTTAGGTTAGAATTGAAAATCACACCAGAAACACAAGTTTCTCTCTATTTCTCTCTCTATATCGAGCGTATTCTTGTGAGTATTTGATACTTTGAGTGTTGCTATACGGTGCAAGTTTCCTTCAGCACTATATCTAGTATTCCAGTCAGAAGTACCGTATTTCCGAGGTAAGGGATGCTATTTCTTCTTAAATTATATTATTTTCTTCAATATCATTATGCCGAAGTATTGATCTGAACTTTTTATCAAATTTGAAACTTTTCATGTCGGGGTTACTATTCATGAGTGTGACGCCCCCAAAATTAGGTATACATCACCCATCTTGGGTCGTCAGATACATAGTACAGAATACAAATACAACTTAATAATACAACTGTCGTGTACAATACGACAAAACATAAACTGTGAGTTTGAATACAAATATTATCTTCTAGAGAGTATTCATACTCAAAAGGAGTCCTCATTACATTTATTAACACACCATTACATAGAATAGTGAGGACTACTAACTAATACTATTCTTCGGACCATCACTCCGTTCCCCGACTTGCCCCAGCTACGTTCTCATTTCCTGAAGAGAACAGTGAAATAAAGGGTGAGCTCAACTAGCCCAGTAAGAAATATTATGACTAAGATAATGCAGAATAAATTATCATTAGCCTTCAACAATGTTAAACTGATAAAATATAATAGACATCAAGTTTAACTGTAGCGGAACAAGCAATCCATTAAAAGAGTCAAGTAGAAAATAAACTCTACTATCTTTTATGATTTAAAAAATTTTTCAACACTGCGATCGCTGGGACTCAGCTTAATAAAATAATCCACATCATCGAATCACCCCTGCACTACGGCCAAGGATATTCGTATATTCATTAATGGTCATGATCATGCCAACAACTGTCCATCAATGCACTACGGGCCAATGAGGACTTTTACCACATCATTTGTAACATTACGGTCATGATTATACCGAATAATCCCTGGTCATAATCATACCAAGTCCATCTATGCACTACATGCCACAGATGACTTTCAACATTTTATAAACATGAGGATGATGACAATGATATAAGAATTCAATAGAACAAGTTCAAGAATTAATTTATCCAGGAATTAACAACGTCCAAATTGTCAACATGATACTGCATTGTGGAGTAAAATTCAAGAATTCTTAGAAGAATATTTTCTTGAAAAGATACTAGATGAAACGCAACTATCAAGGATATTCCACAAATTTCATGGAGTATAGAAGTCAAAACTTAACCAACTGAGTACAATAAAGAATGGAATAACAAAAGAAATCACCATGCATGCGATAGACCGCACAGACAGGTTATTCCAATAGAATAATAAATAATGGAACCAGGTTCGGCGTAAACGCACAGACAGGATATTCCGACAGAATAATAAATAATGGAACCAGGTCCGGTGTAAAACACACAGACAGGATATTCCAACAGAATAATAGAAGAATGTCACCAAGTATAGGGTAGACCGCGTATACTGGTTATTCCAACAGAATAATAACAAATGGAATAACAGAAGTTCTCTTCATGAATATAAAAGAAATAATATTCCCTACCTTAAAAGAACTGGATATTGGAAAAGTGATGTAGCAGAATACTTTTATTCTCTCTCTCTCTTATTCTCTCTATACTTTCTCTCTCTATAGCTTGAATGAATTCGTGAAAAATAATGAAGCCCTAGGCCTCTATTTATAGAAAAACTGAGGGTGGCTCTTGGTCTTAACGAAGGATCAAATGACTCTTGGTAATATTGAAGGGACAACTACTATTGACGAAGGTAATTACTATTGACCAAGGTAAATACTATTGACCAAGGTAAATACTATTGACGAAGGTAATTACTATTGACCAAGGTAAATACTATTGACGAAGGTAATTACTATTGACGAAGGTAATTACTATTGACCAAGGTAAATACTATTGAATAAGGTAAATACTATTGACGAAGGTAATTACTATTGACCAAGATAAATACTATTGACTAAGGTAAATACTATTGACGACGGTAATTACTATTGACGACAGTAATTACTATTGACGACGGTAATTACTATTGACGAAGAGACTCTTAGATGATGACATATGGCCCCCCATAAAATAACCAAACTTACCACAACGTCTCAATAATATAACATATTATACAGATGATACTATGACAATAATTTAAGAGATATGATGCAGCAATTACTGTAGCAATAATTGAGTATAGCTGAGTGACTTCTCACGTAAGCATCAATAATCAATACCGTGTGCTACTATGCAACCACGCGTATTACTGTACTTTTACTACCAAGTAGTTCAACAGTTTTAACGATTTTAACGGTAACACCTCAGCTGTTATTTTTATAGAAAGATAATTCTGTCGTTTTCTCAATCCGACAATAATTCCGTTGTGGGGTCCACCAATGATTGTGCCGTCGTACGAATATTCTCCGACAAAAAGAATATTCCCCGACCAAACGAATATTTTATAACAACTTGCTTACTTTGCAAAATTTTATAAATATTACCCACAACTATAACATTATATCAAATTAACTTCATAATATTCAAAAATGATATTTATAGAAAATTCATCTTTATTTATAAAAGTTGGAGTCTTACAACCTCCCCTTCTTATGAAATTTCGCCCTCGAAATTAGGGTACGTACCTGGTATGTCGAAGAGGTAAGGATACCTTGATTTCATTTCTGATTCTAACTCCCAAGTCATTTCCTCAACATCGTGGTTTCTCCACAAAACTTTAACTTGAGGTATAACCTTGGAGCGTAGAATATGCTCCTTCTTATCCAAGATTTGAACAGGAACTTCTTCATACGTCAAATCCTCCGCTATTTCGTCCGGTTCTAACTCAATAATGTGGTTCGGGTCTTCCACATATTTGAGTAACATGGATATGTGAAAAACGTTATGAACACGAGACATACTTGGCTGTAAAGCGAGTCTATAAGCCACAGTTCCTACTCGATCGAGGATTAAAAATGGACCGATGAATCGAGGATTTAGCTTTCCTCTCTTTCCAAATCTCGTAACTCCTTTCCATGGAGCAACACGTAAGAACACATGATCTCCTACATCAAATTTCACGTCCTTTCGATGAAGATCAGCATAACTCTTTTGTCGATCTTGTGAGGTTTTTATACGTTGTCGGATCGTTTGAATCTTTTCTGTAGTCATACGTACCAACTCCGGTCCCAACAACGTTGCTTCGCCCACCTCATCCCAGCATACTGGAGAACGACATTTTCTTCCATACAATGCTTCGAATGGAGCCATGCCAATACTTGCTTGATAACTGTTGTTGTAGGAAAACTCCACCAATGGTAAGAACTTGTCCCAACTTCCCTTGAAGTCAAAGACACAGAGTCTTAATAGATCTTCAAGAGTTTGAATAGTCCTCTCTGATTGTCCGTCCGTCTGAGGATGATATGCTGAACTAAATCGTAACTCCGTGCCCATAGCTTTTTGTAAACTAACCCAAAATCGTGAAGTGAATCTTGGGTCTCGATCAGAAATTATGGATACTGGCATACCATGCAGTCTTACAATCTCGTTTATGTACATACGAGCAAGACGTTCAAGTGTATAAGTTTCTCGTATCGGTAAGAAATGAGCAGACTTGGTCAATCTATCAACAATGACCCAAATCGCATCAATACCTTGAGAAACCCTAGGAAGACAGGTAACGAAATCCATGGTAATGTGCTCCCACTTCCATTCTGGAATTTCAAGTGGTTGCAATGGACCTTTTGGTACTTGATGCTCCGCTTTGACTCGTTGACAAGTTAGACACCTTGAGATAAACAACGCTATCTCTCTCTTCATATTACTCCACCAAAATGTATGACGAAGATCATGATACATTTTGGTACTTCCAGGATGGATTGCAAACGGTGTGTTGTGCGCCTCCATCATGATTTCATACTTTAAATCAGGGTTGTTAGGAACACAAAGTCTGGAGTTGACTCGAAGTATTCCTTCTTCATCGATTCTTGCTTCCGATATAGCACCTTCTTGCACTTTCTTCTTCATACGCATCAGCTCCAGGTCTGTAGCTTGAGCAGCTTTAACTTTATCGATTAAAGTCGGTTCTACTCGTATATTCGCCATCATCGCATGGGTCCCTGGAGTCTTCAACTCTATCTCCATCCTTTGCAAGTCACACAAAATGGGCCTTTGCGTTGTTAATATTGCACTTGTACCCGCATATGATCTTCTACTCAATGCGTCAGCTACCACGTTCGCTTTTCCAGGATGGTATTGAATGGTATGATCATAATCTTTCAACAGTTCAAGCCAACGTCGTTGTCGCATGTTGAGTTCCTTTTGAGTGAAGAAATATTTGAGGCTTTTATGATCCGTAAAGATCTCCACTTTCTCCCCATACAAGTAATGCCTCCAAATTTTAAGTGCAAAGACAACAGCTGCCAACTCTAGATCATGAGTAGGATAATTCCTCTCATATTTCTTGAGTTGTCTTGATGCATAGGCTATGACTTTTCCATGTTGCATGAGAACGCATCCCAACCCTTTGCTCGAAGCATCACTGTAGATGACAAATCCCTCCGAGCCAGATGGTATTGTTAGAACAGGTGCTGAAATGAGTCTCCTCTTGAGTTCTTGAAAACTCTGCTCACATTCTTCGCTCCAACCAAACTTTGTATCTTTCCGAGTCAGCTGAGTTAATGGAGTAGCGATTCGAGAAAATCCTTCCACGAATCTCCGATAATAACCAGCTAAACCAAGAAAGCTACGTACCTCGGTCACTGATTTAGGTTGCTCCCAGCTTTGAATAGCTTCAATCTTTGCCGGGTCAACCGATATTCCACGACTTGATACTACGTGCCCAAGGAATGCTACCTCCTCCAGCCAGAACTCGCATTTCTTCAACTTGGCATAAAGCTTGTATTCACGAAGCTTTTGGAGTACCAGCCTCAAGTGTTGCTCATGATCTTCACGACTTTTGGAATAAATAAGGATGTCATCAATAAAGACGACCACAAAGTGATCCAAATATTTCTTGAATACCCGGTTCATCATATCCATGAAGGCAGCAGGAGCATTAGTCAATCCAAAGGACATGACTAGGAATTCATAATGCCCGTACCGAGTTCTAAAAGCCGTCTTTGGAATATCCTCAGTTCTAACCTTCAGCTGATGATATCCAGAACGAAGATCGATCTTTGAAAAGAATTGTGCTCCTTGCAACTGGTCAAACAGGTCATCAATACGTGGCAATGGGTACCTGTTTTTGATGGTGACATGATTCAACTCCCGATAATCAATACAAAGTCGCATACTTCCATCTTTCTTCTTCACGAATAGAACAGGAGCTCCCCAAGGAGAAGTACTAGGACGAATAAAGCCAATGTCTAACAATTCCTGCAGTTGGATCTTTAACTCCTGAAGTTCAATAGGAGCCATTCGATATGGAGCTTTGGAAATGGGTTTTGTACCGGGTTCAAGGTCGATACAAAATTCAATTTCACGCTCTGGGGGTAGGCCAGGAAGTTCTTCGGGAAATACGTCAGGAAATTTATTAACAACAGAAATATCATTCAAAGCTGACGTATTTTTGTTTAGATCTGTGACATGAGCTAAGAAAGCTTGACATCCGTTTTTCAATAAACGAATAGCTTTATGGCTTGAGATGACAGCGATTGATTTTAATGGTTTGGTTGCTTGAATTCGCATAATAGGTCGATTAGGAATATGAAAGCTAACAACCTTATGAAAACAATCAATTTTTGCATAATGAGTAGTTAACCAATCAATCCCGAGAATCACGTCAAATGCAAGTATTTTTAATGAAATCAGATCGATAGGTAATGTGTGGGTACCAACTTGAACCAAACAAGACTTATAACCAGTGGAGGTAATGAAGGTTTCTCCCAACGGAGTTTCCACAGATAAGTCAAAGTCTAATTTCTCCGGCTTCAAACCTCTTAAAAACATCCGCGTCATTCTTTCTTCATTATCCACCAGGTGGGACGCAAACCGGGATAACTCCGCAAATTTTGCCTCGTACTGCGACACGGTCATATTATTCTGCTCCAATTTGATGAACTCCACCTCCTTCATGTGACGAATACTCTCGGGAAAGTATTTGTCGTTAAACAGCTCTTGGAACTTCTCCCAGGACATCTTCAGTGCGGCAGGTTAAGTACGCTTTATCGATTCCCACCAGTAATCTGCCTCTCCTCGCAACATAAAGGCGGCAAAGGAAACCTTTTGCTCCTCGGAGCAACCCAAGACATCAAATATCTTGGTGATCTGCTTTATCCATGTTTCAGCTACAAGTGGTTTGGGTTCTCCCTTAAACTCCGGTGGTCCCAGCTCCTTAAACTGTTTAGCGGTGACCGCCTGAGAGTTTCCAGTATTTCCACCTACGTTGTGGACAGGAGCCGCTTTCACCTGTTGTTGCATGAATTGCATAAAGCCTCTGAACATTTGATCATTCATCATTTGGTCAGTGTTGTTGTTTGCATGAGGATTGACACCTTCCTGATGCACATTATCCTGATTATTGATATGTGGTGAATCAACAGTCGTCTGTGCTCCATTGCTATTCTCAACATTCTCAGATGCCATTTTCAGATACTGTCACAAAATAAAAATTAATTGATATGTCATATATTATCCTTATATTATGACCGACCAATTAAATACCATACAAATAAACTTAGGTATGCCATACTAGCGAAGGAATTTCCCGTCTCTCCCCTCCTAGTTCTATTCTCACATCTTAGCCAGGGATCATATCCCTAAGCTCTGATACCAACTGTGACGCCCCCAAAATTAGGTATACATCACCCATCTTGGGTCGTCAGATACATAGTACAGAATACAAATACAACTTAATAATACAACTGTCGTGTACAATACGACAAAATATAAACTGTGAGTTTGAATACAAATATTATCTTCTAGAGAGTATTCATACTCAAAAGGAGTCCTCATTACATTTATTAACACACCATTACATAGAATAGTGAGGACTACTAACTAATACTATTCTTCGGACCATCACTCCGTTCCCCGACTTGCCCCAGCTACGTTCTCATTTCCTGAAGAGAACAGTGATAGAAAGGGTGAGCTCAACTAGCCCAGTAAGAAATATTATGACTAAGATAATGCAGAATAAATTATCATTAGCCTTCAACAATGTTAAACTGATAAAATATAATAGACATCAAGTTTAACTGTAGCGGAACAAGCAATCCATTAAAAGAGTCAAGTAGAAAATAAACTCTACTATCTTTTATGATTTAAAAAGTTTTTCAACACTGTGATCGCTAGGACTCAGCTTAATAAAATAATCCACATCATCGAATCACCCCTGCACTACGGCCAAGGATATTCGTATATTCATTAATGGTCATGATCATGCCAACAACTGTCCATCAATGCACTACGGGCCAATGAGGACTTTTACCACATCATTTGTAACATTACGGTCATGATTATACCGAATAATCCCTGGTCATAATCATACCAAGTCCATCTATGCACTACATGCCACAGATGACTTTCAACATTTTATAAACATGAGGATGATGACAATGATATAAGAATTCAATAGAACAAGTTCAAGAATTAATTTATCCAGGAATTAACAACGTCCAAATTGTCAACATGATACTGCATTGTGGAGTAAAATTCAAGAATACTTAGAAGAATATTTTCTTGAAAAGATACTGGATGAAACGCAACTATCAAGGATATTCCACAAATTTCATGGAGTATAGAAGTCAAAACTTAACCAACTGAGTACAATAAAGAATGGAATAACAAAAGAAATCACCATGCATGCGATAGACCGCACAGACAGGTTATTCCAATAGAATAATAAATAATGGAACTAGGTCCGGCGTAAACGCACAGACAGGATATTCCGACAGAATAATAAATAATGGAACCAGGTCCGGTGTAAAACACACAGACAGGATATTCCAACAGAATAATAGAAGAATGCCACCAAGTATAGGGTAGACCGCGTATACTGGTTATTTCAACAGAATAATAACAAATGGAATAACAGAAGTTCTCTTCATGAATATAAAAGAAATAATATTCCCTACCTTAAAAGAACTGGATATTGGAAAAGTGATGTAGCAGAATACTTTTATTCTCTCTCTCTCTTATTCTCTCTATACTTTCTCTCTCTATAGCTTGAATGAATTCGTAAAAAATAATGAAGCCCTAGGCCTCTATTTATAGAAAAACTGAGGGTGGCTCTTGGTCTTAACGAAGGGTCAAATGACTCTTGGTCTTAACGAAGGGTCAAATGACTCTTGGTAATATTGAAGGGACAACTACTATTGACGAAAGTAATTACTATTGACCAAGGTAAATACTATTGACGAAGGTAATTACTATTGACCAAGGTAAATACTATTGACCAAGGTAAATACTATTGACGAAGGTAATTACTATTGACCAAGGTAAATACTATTGACTAAGGTAAATACTATTGACGACGGTAATTACTATTGACGACGGTAATTACTATTGACGAAGAGACTCTTAGATGATGACATATGGCCCCCCATAAAATAACCAAACTTACCACAACGTCTCAATAATATAACATATTATACAGATGATACTATGACAATAATTTAAGAGATATGATGCAGCAATTACTGTAGCAATAATTGAGTATAGCTGAGTGACTTCTCACGTAAGCATCAATAATCAATACCGTGTGCTACTATGCAACCACGCGTATTACTGTACTTTTACTACCAAGTTGTTCAACAGTTTTAACGATTTTAACGGTAACACCTCAGCTGTTATTTTTATAGAAAGATAATTCTGTCGTTTTCTCAATCCGACAATAATTTCGTTGTGGAGTCCACCAATGATTGTGCCGTCGTACGAATATTCTCCGACAAAAAGAATATTCCCCGACCAAACGAATATTTTATAACAACTTGCTTACTTTGCAAAATTTTATAAATATTACCCACAACTATAACATTATATCAAATTAACTTCATAATATTCAAAAATGATATTTATAGAAAATTCATCTTTATTTATAAAAGTTGGGGTCTTACAACGAGTTACTATTTATGAGTTACTATTCACGAGTTACTATTCACGAGTTACTATTCACCGAAAAATGAAATTTTTTTCTTTTTGTCTAAAATATCTATTATGGATACTAGCTTTGATTGTATCCATGTTTTGATCATTCTTGAATTTTACTCCACTATGATTATTTATGAGGTATTTTTGGACATGGAATAGTTGAAATACGAATCCTTAATATTTATTATTTTGTTTCACTGGATTCGTTTTCTTTAAAATATTTTTCATCATCCTCAGTCCTAAATGATGATATAATTGAATATCTTTGGCCTGTAGTGCAAAGATTGATGATTTCTGATGAATATCTTTGGCCCGTAGTGCAAAGATGAACAGGTGTTGAGATGAACATGATCGACTGGTGATACAAATGAATATCTTTGGCCTGTAGTGCAAAGATTAATATTTGATTAAAGATGGGTATTGATTGTTGTTACAGGGATAAAATATTGATGATGGACTTTTAAATCTTAGAAGATAGTAGAACTCATTCTCTACTTGACTCTTCTAATGGTTTGTTGTTTTCGCTGCAGTTATTGATTTAAAACTTGTTGTCTATTGTATTCTATTAAATTTTTCCCTGTTGAAAACTAACGATAATTTGTTGTATATTATCTTAGTCATAATATTCTTTACTAGGCTAGTTGAGCTCATCCTTTTCGTTGTTGTTCCATTTTCTTCTCAGGAGGCGAGAATGTAGCGAGTACTAGTCGGGGTGTGGAATGATGGTTCAAGACAGTTATTTTAGTAGTCCTCACTATTTTGTAAAATAGTGTATCAATAAGTATAATGAGTACTTAATTGATTATGAATACTGTCTAGATGACAATATTTGTATTTAAACTCACAGTATATGTGTTGTCGTATTTTGCACGACAAGTGTATTAATAAAGTTATAGTTGTTTCTGTACCATGTATTTGGCGACTCAGAATGGGTTGGGTGGAATGGACCTGTTCTGGGGGCGTCACAGTTGGTATCAGAGCTTAGGGATATGATCTCTGGCGGAGATCGGGGAATAGAACTAGGAGGGGAGAGACGAGTAAATCCTTCGCTAGTGTGTCCTACCTAAGCTTATTTGTTGGTCGGTCATAATAGAGGGATATTATGTGATTTGTTAATTTGTTAAATTAACCCTTGTTTATGACAGTATTTGAGAATGTCGACTGAGAATGTTAACAGTGGAGTAAATGAGACGGTGGAGATGCCTATACTCACCAACGAGGAGAACGTGCAACAGGCTGGCAATGTTCCTCCTGTGAACAACACCACTGAGCAGACGATGAACGATGAGATGTTTAGGAGTTTTTTTCAGTTCATGCAAAATCAGACGAGGGAGACTCGTGTACAAAACACGGGTGGAAATGATAGCAATGCGCGGCTTGTCACAGCCAAGCAGTTCAAAGAGTTGGGACCACCCGAATTTAAGGGAAAGCCGGATCCGATTAAGGCGGAGACGTGGGTCAAGCAAATTACCAAGATATTCGATATCTTGGGATGCACGGAGGAACATAAGGTTCCATTCGCCACCTTTATGTTCCGTGGCGAGGCAGACTACTGGTGGGAGTCTGTGAAACGTACCCATCCAGCCGCACTCAACATGTCTTGGGAGACATTTCAGAAACTATTCAATGACAAGTACTTTCCTGAAAGTATTCGTCATATGAAGGAGGTAGAGTTTATTAGACTGGAGCAGAATAACATGACGGTGTCCCAATACGAGGCGAAATTTGCAGAGTTGTCCAGGTTTGCACCTCATTTGGTAGAGAATAAGGAACGTATGACGCGGATGTTTCTGAGAGGTTTGAAACCCGGCATACGTCAATATCTCATTTCTCATAAATTTTCTCTCTATTCAGATGTTGTCAACAGGGCTCAATTATTAGAGCGAGATAACGAGTACGGTCAATCGAGGGACCACAACCAGGATCATACCGGTGACAACAGTCATCAGAACAACGATAACCAGCGGAGAAAGAAGAATACGGACAAGAACGACAGCCACTCTGGTGGTAATCGTGGCCATGAGAATAGAAGAAGCGAGTCGGGAGGAGATTTTAAAAAGAGGAGATTCGACAATGACAATACAAAGACATCAGCACCAGCAGCAACTGGTTCCAAGGGAGGAGAACGACCACCGGTCATATGTTATAAGTGCGGAAAAGAAGGACATATCAGCCCAAACTGCCCACAACAGTTTAAGGTATGTTATAACTGTGGAAAGGAAGGACATATCGCTCGAGATTGCACTGTAGCGAAACCAAGTCCAACGGGGGTGGTGACTCAAAAAGTTATCCCAGAAAAGTCAAAGTCAACGGTTCCTGGAAGAGCGTTTTTCGTGACTGGTCAGAATGCGAGGAACCCGAACGAAGTTAGCACGGGTTAGTTAATTATAAATTTTTGCGAAGTCTATATCTTATTAGATACCGGTTCTACCCATTCATTTATTTCTCCTGCTTGTGCTCAACGTTTAAACTTGACTCCGGAGAAATTAGACTTTGACTTATCTGTTGAAACTCCGTTAGGGGAAACTTTCATCACATCCACTGTTTATAAATCTTGTTTGATCCAAGTTAGCATCATCACATTACCTGTTGATCTTATCTCTTTAAAGATACTTACTTTTGATGTGATTTCAGAAATTGATTGGTTAACTACTCATCATGCTAAAATTGATTGCTTTCGTAAGGTTGTTAGTTTTCATATTCCTAAGCAACCTGTTATTCAAATTCAAGCAACCAAACCATTGAAGTCAAACTCTTTCATATCAAGCCGTAAAGTCATTCGTTTATTGAAAAACGGATGTCAAGCTTTCTTAGCTATGTTATGGACTTGAAAAAAAAAATACGTCAGATTTGAATGATATTTCTATTGTTAGTAAATCCCTGACGTATTTCCTGAAGAATTTCTTGGCTTACTCCCAGAGCGTGATATTGAATTTTGTATCGACTTTGAACCCGGTACAAAACCCATTTCTAAAATCTCATATCGAATGGCTCCTATTGAACTTCAGGAGTTAAAAACCCAACTATAGAAGTTGATAACCGAGCCTCTATCTGGTGACTTCCTTTATGGAATGCACTGAATCCAGACTCTCCGTAGGGGATGCCATATTCGTGCGGTAGTAAACTGATAGGTGTCATTGTGACGTGCTATCCAAGATTGGGATATGAGTCACAGTTGAGAGCAACCTAAGTCAATAATCGAAATACATAGCTTTCCAGGCTTAGCTGGTTATTATCAGAGATTTGTAAAATGATTTTCTCGAATCGCTACTCCATTAACTCAGCTGACTCGAAAAGATACAAACTTCGAATGGACCGAGGAATGCGAGAAGAGCTTCCAAGAATTTAACATGCGACACCGACGTTGGCTCGAGCTGTTGAAATATTTTGATCATACCATCCAATACCATCCTGAAAATGTGAAAGCGGTAGCTGACGCATTGAGTAGAAGATCGTATGCGAGTACGAGTGCGATATTGTTGAACACAAAGACTTATTTTGTATAATATATAAATGATAGAGATAGAGTTAATGACTCTAGGGACCCACGTGATGATATGCGAGTAAAATCGACTTTAATCGATAACGTTAAAGCCGCTCAAGCTACAGACCTGGATCTGATGAATATAAAGAAGAAGGTGCAAGAATGTGTTATTCTAGAAGTAAGAGTCGATGAAGAGAAGAAAGCTCAAGCCTTCGATTTATTTGAAATCATCGATCGAGTAGGAACTGTGGCCTATAGACTCGCCTTAACGCTAAGTATGTCACGTGTTCATAACGTTATTCACGTATCGATGTTACGTAAATATGTGAACGACCCGAACCACGTTATTGAGTTAGAACCGAATGAGATAGCCGAAGACTTAACGTACGAGGAGGTACCTGTCAAGATCTTGGATAGGAAAGAGCATGTCCTACGCACGAAGGTTATACCACAAGTTAAGGTTTTGTGGAGAAACCATGCTATTGAAGAAATGACCTGGGAGTTGGAATCAGAAATAAAAGCGAGGTATCCTCACCTTTTCGAATTATCAGGTACGTATGTCAATTTCGAGGACGAAATTTCATAAGGAGGGGAGGTTGTAAGACCCCAAATTATTAATAAATGAAATTTAAATTCCTCTATTTATTATTTTGAAATAGTAAGGGTTGATTTGATTAATGTGGTTAGTTATGGGTAAAATGCGCAAATGTTTCAAATAAGCAAGTGGTCCTAAAATATTAATTGTTGTCGGTGAATATTTATTTGGTCGTGAAATATTCTTGTTGTCGGGGAATATTCGTACAACGGCGCAGCCTTGTGTGGGCCCCATAACGGAAAGCGATTAGATGAAGAAAACGACAAAAATAAGTTGTTTATAAATAACGACGTAGTTGTTACCGTTAATACTGTTAGAATACCCGGTGGTTAAAACACAGTAATACGCGTTGTTGCACAGTAGCACACGGTATTGCACTAATTATTGATTCTTACGTAAGAAGGCACTACTCAATAATTGTTACAGTAATTACTGTTCAATATTGTATTTTATTGATTCAATAATTATTGCGTTGATATTTTATATTACTGTTGTTTTAATAATTGTCAATACACAGTATTTTCTATTATCGGAACAATAATTTATATTATCTGAATAATATTATTAGATAACATTATTGGTAATGTCTAGAAAGTTCTGTCTAAGGAGAGGTTTGGTCATCTAATTGCGCGCCAGTAAGGAGAGATCCTCCTTATTGGAAAGCCCCCTCTTTCCTGGGAACGGCCTGGTTGCCAGTACTGTAATTCTATAATATTATTTGTGTATAATTAATTATTGATTTATATGATGAGAAAAGTATTGATTTTATGTGGATATAGATGGAGAAAATTTTTAATGTGACAATTGTTGAAAATTAATATTTTATCTTTTTCTGATAAAATAATTCATTTAAATATATTATTTTAATAATATATTGATGGTGATATTTTTATAATAAATGTGGGATATATGAGTATATGAGGAGGAAGAGTATTTTTGTGGTATTAAATGATTAACACATGTTTTGTGTGTTGGTGGACACAATTCTTGACCGAAAATTTATTATTGACTGTAAAATCGTCCGTTTGTGGATTTCGGTCAATTTCTGTTTGGAATTTGGAAAAACTTTCTTCTGCAAAGTTGTAGAGAATTGAATTTCCTAAAAAAACTCGCGAGATTCGAATTTTCTGATAAAAGGGCTATTTATTATGAATTATTGAAGTTCTGAAGTTCCGAAATAATTGATTTTTGGAGTTTAAAATGTTTTTTTTAAGAAAAACGTTTTTTGTTGCAATTGAGTAGCTCACATGTGTTATACATGATCTGAAATCAGATTTCTTAGGTGGGCTTGACAATTTTGTAAATATAATATTATTATATTCAATTTTCTGCTTTGGTGTTCTAAGCATTTTCCTATAAATAGGGTGTTTATGTTAGAATTGAAAATCACACCAGAAACACAAGTTTCTCTCTATTTCTCTCTCTATATCGAGCGTATTCTTGTGAGTATTTGATACTTTGAGTGTTGCTATACGGTGCAAGTTTCCTTCAGCACTATATCTAGTATTCCAGTCAGAAGTACCGTATTTTCGAGGTAAGGGATGCTATTTCTTCTTAAATTATATTATTTTCTTCAATATCATTATGCCGAAGTATTGATCTGAACTTTTTATCAAATTTAAAACTTTTCATGTCGGGGTTACTATTCATGAGTTACTATTCACGAGTTACTATTCACGAGTTACTATTCACCGAAAAATGAAATTTTTTTCTTTTTGTCCAAAATATCTATTATGGATACTAGCTTTGATTGTATCCATGTTTTGATCATTCTTGAATTTTACTCCACTATGATTATTTATGAGGTATTTTTGGACATTGAATAGTTGAAATACGAATCCTTAATATTTATTATTTTGTTTCACTGGATTCGTTTCCTTTAAAATATTTTTCATCATCCTCAGTCCTAAATGATGATATAATTGAATATCTTTGGCCTGTAGTGCAAAGATTGATGATTTCTGATGAATATCTTTGGCCCGTAGTGCAAAGATGAACAGGTGTTGAGATGAACATGATCGACTGGTGATACAAATGAATATCTTTGGCCTGTAGTGCAAAGATGAATATTTGATTAAAGATGGTTATTGATTGTTGTTACAGGGATAAAATATTGATGATGGACTTTTAAATCTTAGAAGATAGTAGAACTCATTCTCTACTTGACTCTTCTAATGGTTTGCTGTTTCCGCTGCAGTTATTGATTTAAAACTTGTTGTCTATTGTATTCTATTAAATTTTTCCCTGTTGAAGACTAACGATAATTTGTTGTATATTATCTTAGTCATAATATTCTTTACTGGGCTAGTTGAGCTCATCCTTTTCCTTGTTGTTCCATTTTCTTCTCAGGAGGCGAGAATGTAGCAAGTACTAGTCGGGGTGTGGAATGATGGTTCAAGACAGTTATTTTAGTAGTCCTCACTATTTTGTAAAATAGTGTATCAATAAGTATAATGAGTACTTAATTGAGTATGAATACTGTCTAGATGACAATATTTGTATTTAAACTCACAGTATATGTGTTGTCGTATTTTGCACGACAAATGTATTAATAAAGTTATAGTTATTTCTATACCATGTATTTGGCGACTCAGAATGGGTTGGGTGGAATGGACCTGTTCTGGGGGCGTCACATTAACTTGGTCATAATGTTCTTTACTGGGCTAATTAAGCTCACTCTTTTTCTTTTTGTTCATTTTTTCTTCTCAGGAGGCGAGAATATAGCGGGAACTAGTTGGGGTGTGGAGTGATATTTTCAGTCAGTTATTTTAGCAGTTCTCACTATTTTATAAAATAGTGTGATAATAATTGTAATGAGGACTCCTTTTGAGTTTGAATACTGTCTATTAGACAATATTTGTATTTAAACTCACAGTATATGTGTGGTCGTATTTTGCACGACAATTATATTAATGAAATTGTATTTATTTCTGTACTATGTATTTGACGACTCAAAATGGGTGATTTATACTTATTTTGGGGCGTCACATCGGTGGTGGAGAATTTGGGAGGAGAGATAAAGAGGCACCACTGAGATGTTGACTTGTTCAGTTTGGGTGAGAGTTTGAGACATGTGAAAGATGCATTGGCGAAGAGAGCCTCCATTTTTTGTGGAAAAATAGTTTTGGGCCCTCCTCTTGGTACTGATGTCTCATAAATTTTCAAAGTCGCGTAATAATTTTTTTTTTGAGATTTCATCCCACGGACGAAGCCACCATCGACATGTCTGAACTTTCCATTTTCTCTCTCAATCTCTTTCCTCCTCCTAAATGATTAGAAGCCCTATTTCGTGAAGAGATAATGGAAAAAAATGGGTGTAATTTGTATACAAATAAAAGTAGCAGAAATAAATAAATTATTATTTAAAAATTATTATTACTATTATTATTATATTGAAATTATTATTATTATAATTTACACATTATTAGTAGTATTATAATTTTTTTTAATACACATGGCAAAGCGTATACACATCAGCATTTTAAAATCACGTAATATGTATAGTCAGCATTCCGTCTGTTTTTTAGACGGAAATCGTAAGTAATGACCATTTGGTAATTATTTTAGAGTATGGTTACGCGATTATTGTAAGACCCCAATTTTTATAAATAAAGATGAATTTTCTATAAATATCATTTTTGAATATTATGGAGTTAATTTGATATAATGTTATAGTTGTGGGTAATATTTATAAATTTTGCAAAGTAAGCAAGTTGTTATAAAATATTCGTTTGGTCGGAGAATATTCTTTTTGTCGGGAAATATTCGTACGACGGCACAATCATTGGTGGACCCCACAACGGAATTATTGTCGGATTGAGAAAACGACAGAATTATCTTTCTATAAAAATAACGGCTGAGGTGTTACCGTTAAAACTGTTGAACTACTCGGTAGTAAAAGTACAGTAATACGCATGGTTGCATAGTAGCACACGGTATTGATTATTGATGCTTACGTGAGAAGTCACTCAGCTATACTCAATTATTGCTACAGTAATTGCTGCATCATATCTCTTAAATTATTGTCAGAGTATCATCTGTATAATATGTTATATTATTAAATCAATAATTGAGACGTTGTGGTAAGTTTGGTTATTTTATGGGGGGCCATATGTCATCATCTAAGAGTCTCTTCGTCAATAGTAATTACCGTCGTCAATAGTAATTACCGTCGTCAATAGTATTTACCTTGGTCAATAGTAATTACCTTCGTCAATAGTATTTACCTTGGTCAATAGTAATTACCTTCGTCAATAGTATTTACCTTGGTCAATAGTAATTACTTTCGTCAATAGCAGTTGTCCCTTCAATATTACCAAGAGTCATTTGACCCTTCGTTAAGACCAAGAGTCATTTGACCCTTCGTTAAGACCAAGAGCCACCCTCAGTTTTTCTATAAATAGAGGCCTAGGGCTTCACTATTTTTCACGAATTCATTCAAGCTATAGAGAGAGAAAGTATAGAGAGAATAAGAGAGAGAGAATAAAAGTATTCTGCTACATCACTTTTCCAATATTCAGTTCTTTTAAGGTAGGGAATATTATTTCTTTTATATTCATGAAGAGAACTTCTGTTATTCCATTTGTTATTATTCTGTTGGAATAACCAGTATACGCGGTCTACCCTATACTTGGTGACATTCTTCTATTATTCTGTTAGAACATCCTGTCTGTGTGTTTTACACCGGACCTGGTCCGTTTATTATCCTGTTGGAACATCCTGTCTGTGTGTTTTACACCGGACCTGGTTCCGTTTTATTATTATTCTGTTGGAATATCCTGTCTGTGTGTTTTACACCGGACCTGGTTCCATTATTTATTATTCTGTCGGAATATCCTGTCTGTGCGTTTACGCCGGACCTGGTTCCATTATTTATTATTCTATTGGAATAACTTGTCTGTGCGGTCTATCGCATGCATGGTGATTTCTTTTCTTATTCCATTCTTTATTGTACTCAGTTGGTTAAGTTTTGACTTCTATACTCCATGAAATTTGTGGAATATCCTTGATAGTTGCGTTTCATCCAGTACCTTTTCAAGAAAATATTCTTCTAAGCGTTCTTGAATTTTACTCCACAATGCAGTATCATGTTGACAATTTGGACGTTGTTAATTCTTGGATAAATTAATTCTTGAACTTGTTTTATTGAATTCTTATATCATTGTCATCATCCTCATGTTTATAAAATGTTGAAAGTCATCTGTGGCATGTAGTGGATAGATGGACTTGGTATGATTATGACCAGAGATTATTCGGTATAATCATGACCGTAATGTTGCAAATGATGTGGTAAAAGTCCTCATTGGCCCGTAGTGCATTGATGGACAGTTGTTGGCATGATCATGACCATTAATGAATACACGAATATCCTTGGCCGTAGTGCAGGGGTGATTCGATGATGTGGATTATTTTATTAAGCTGAGTCTCAGCGATCGCAGTGTTGAAAAACCTTTTAAATCATAAAAGATAGTAGAGTTTATTTTCTACTTGACTCTCTTAATGGATTGCTTGTTCCGCTACAGTTAAACTTGATGTCTATTATATTTTATCAGTTTAACATTATTGAAGGCTAATGATAATTTATTCTGCATTATCTTAGTCATAATATTTCTTACTGGGCTAGTTGAGCTCACCCTTTCTTTCACTGTTCTCTTCAGGAAATGAGAACGTAGCTGGGGCAAGTCGGGGAACGGAGTGATGGTCCGAATGATAGTATTAGTTAGTAGTCCTCACTATTCTATGTAATGGTGTGTTAATAAATATAATGAGGACTCCTTTTGAGTATGAATACTCTCTAGAAGATAATATTTGTATTCAAAATCACAGTTTATGTTTTGTCGTATTGTACACGACAGTTGTATTAATCAGTTGTATTTGTATTCTGTACTATTTATCTGACGACCCAAGATGGGTGATGTATACCTAATTTTGGGGGCGTCACAATTATAAAAAAAAAATCGATAACCACAATAAAAATAGGGCTCTAATATAATGATAAAAAAATCTATTATCTCCAAAATAATAAAATAAAAAATTATAAAATAATAATAATAATAATAATAATAATTAATTGTGGAAATCATTGTACAATCTTTCATCATTCTCCTCGCCAAAGAAGAACCCGTCCTCAAAGTTATCATCTGTTGTTGAAGTTCTCCAAACCAATCGAATATATATGCTGAATAAAACAATACATTCAATCAAATCATATTTCTACCCGATTACTCTTGTATGAATAATAAATAAGTCTTGCTCACATGTAAAAAAAAAATTATGTCAAAATTATATTTTTTTCACGTAAAAATATTACTTTTTAATTTTATTTTAAAGTAAATTATGCTGAAAAAAAACTTTCTAATAAAAAAGCTTTTTGAGCATTCAAGGAAAAAAATGTAAAGCTTTTGGCAATACATCTTTTTACCAATCACTTCAGAGTTAATTTTTCACAAATAAAAATGAAAATAAATTACTTTAAGTTTAAAAATAAATAGGTTCATAAAGTGGTGCATAATAATATTATTGCTCAAACTCTATAATAACAATTGCAATTCAGATTTAATTTAAAAAATTTTGTATTTATGTATTTGACACGTAATATTTCTCATATTTTAAAATATAGAATTGATGTTGACTTTTTAAAGATAATTTAAAATATTTTAACATACAAAATTAATTTAATTTTAAATTACATGATTACGAAAATTGAAAACAATGTAAAATAAAAATTCTACTACTAATTACAAAGTTTGATATAACAAAATATCTGTAGGTACACAATAGATTGAGGACAAGGTCAACGAATTTAATGAACAGTCCTTTGACTCCATATTTCCCTTCTGCTGCTGCTCAGTCGCTGGGCCTGGGCGAAAATAAAAAAGAAAAGGGTCCTTAACACTAATATACAACAATTAAAAAATAATTACAAAAATAAAACACACACAACATAATTACAAAAATAAAACACACACAACATAATTACAAAAATAAAACAACTCAATATTACCTTTGCACGTCGTTAAGTTCCTACACGTCAGTTACCGAGTTTCATATTTTCAACTGACCGATCCTATATTCACGCTAATGAAGAAAAGGCAACTTGAAGATCAGAAAAAACAGAGCAACAACAAATCGATCGGAGAAGACGACATATAATACCTCAGTAACAGATCAACGCCAAATCAATCGGAGAAGAGAAAATCTTCTGTCGCGACACAAAAGAAGACGAAGCATCTTGTCGCGACGCAACTCGCAATCAGAGAAGAAGAAACCTGTTGTCGCGATGAATCTGTAAGATCGAAAATAGCATACAAAATCAACAACACCTTCAAGTTAAGTAACCAAACACATTACTGCAGTGATTGTTGAATACAAAATCAACATCAGCTTCGATACAAATATTGTGGTATGTGAGTTTAAAATTTATAAGCATATATATACCTATGGTTATAACGAATTACTAAATTGATTACCTTTCTTAAGTTTTTCGAACTTAAAATTGTCACAAAGTTTGAATGCTGAATGTTGTGCTTGCAAAATGTATTTAAAAACATGATTTATATTATGGTTACTAAGGTTATATAAATTGGTTACTGTCTAATGTTGGCTTGGTTACTGATTATTTTGTATTGGTTACTGTGTAACATTATACTGTCTAATGTTGTCTTGGTTACTGCATAATATTGCTAATTAATGCTGACTTGGTTACTGACTAATGCTGAATTGGTTACTACATAATATTACTAATTAATACTGACTTGGTTACTAACTATTGCTGACTTGGTTACTAACTATTGCTGAATTGGTTACTATGTAATATTATATTGGTTACTGACTAATGCTGACTTGCTTACTGTGTAACACTATAATGGTTATTGACTAATTCTGATTTGGTTACTATATAAAATTATAATGCTGACTTGGTTGCTGTGTAAAAATATTATTTAATGACTCATGCTGACTTGGTTGCTGTGTAAAAATATTATTTAATGACTCATGCTGACTAATGTAAACTTAATTACTGCAGTGATTAATTTGGTTACTGTATTATTGGTTGCTGAAGCATATTAATGTACACTTCTACTTATTTTTTTTTGTATTAATGGTTACTTGTTAGTCAAATTGGTTACATTCTTATAAAAGTCTGCCTTCAGTTGGTAACGAATAAATTATACTGGTTGTTTTTTACTATAAAATGCAATGAAAATGTGTTTATGTTCTGGTTACTAAATAAACAAATGTTGGTTACTGTCTAATCTAAATTTGGTTACTGTATAACGTTGTTATGATTATTGAATAATATTAATGTGTTTTATACTGGTTTGTTTTATATTAATGATTCCTTATTGACTACATTGATTAACGTCGTACAACTGTTATTCTTTAGGTGGTAACAAACTGATGCGGTTGAAGAGTAGGCGTGTCAGTTTATGTAAAGATTTGATCCAGTGAGAATTTGATAATTTTTGTCAAGTTTGGAGTGTCAGATTTTGGTATTTTCGGAGCCTAATTTCATTAGAAACGGGTCAACGATCAAAAATCACTAGCTTTGCTGGTGAACTGCATGGTTTTTTGGCCAAATTCCATCATTTAGGCCTTCAAATTTGCATGTAAAAATTTGGTTTATTTTCTGGTTACTAAGGTTATGTAATTTGGTTACTGTCTAATATTGATTTGGTTACTTTATAATGTTTATTCAGTTGTTAGACAATGGAGACTGACAGTAACCAATACAATAAATTTAATTGTTTACAGGAATATATAATTGTTTACTGTTAGTAACCATTAACCACATGGTTGGTAACATTTTTGATGGTGTACAGTAACCAAAATTGATGTTGATTAATATTTTAATTTTTGACTCCATCATGACTTATCAATATAAAGTAAACATATACAAGCTTTATAACAGTCTTGTTACAAGCTTGTAACAGTCTTGATACAAGCTTGTAATTATCTGGTTACTAACAAGCTTGTAACTATTTATGATAATTATCTGGTTACTAACAAGTTTGTAGATAAATAGGACACTCACACATGTACATTTAACAATTGATGTTTGTCCTGATACAAGCTTGTAATTATCTGGTTACTAATAACAGTAACCATAATGTAACATAATAAAACAGTAAACATATAATTATATGATAGTAACCAAAACAGGTTTTAATGGTAACCGAAACAGAAACATCATGTAATGAAACCCAGTTTAGGCAATCCATGTATACTAAACAATTACATATTAACCAGAATAAAAAAAATGAAAGTATCTGAAATTCCACATTGAGGACACAATAATAGTAGCCAAACCATAAGGTAACAGTAACCAAAACATAATAAAAAAGTAACCAAATAATTATATGAAAGTAACCAGAACATGTAAGATGTGTTTGTGGAAATGGAAGTAGAAATAGAACAACATAAACCTTGTAGAATATATTTGAAGGAATTTACAAAAATAATACATCAATGTATACTAAGCAAATACATGATTTATTATGACTTGGATTTATTATTTACAAAAATAATACATCCACAAACTAATGATGTCTTAAACTTCTTCAACTGTCTTGGGTTCAATTTCTTGGTAATAATATCGGGGACTTCCATGTCACACCAATATATATTCCAATGAATTTTCTATTGTATTCCTCATAGTAAAGATTCCATAACTGCAAATAAAAAAAATCAGATTTACACAGTCATTAGTAACCAGATATAAATAATATTTATATCATAAACAGTTTACCAAACAAATACATTGTAACCAAAACAACATATAAAAGTAACCAAAATCTCAATTGAGGAAAAAAGAATGGTATCCAAATCATAAGTTAACAGTAACAAAAAATATACTAATGAAGTAACCAAACAGTTATATGTTACTAACCAAAACATATATTAATGGTGACCAAAACATAAATATCATATAATAAAACCCAGTTTAGGCAATTCATGAATACTAAACAATTACATATTAACCAGAATAAAAAATAAAAGTATCTAAAATCCCACATTGAGAACACAATAATAGTAGCCAAACCATAAGCCAACAGTAACAAAAAATATACTAATGAAGTAACCAAATAGTTATATGAAAGTAACCAGAACATGTTTTAATGGTAACCGAAACAGAAACAACTTGTATATCTAACCAAGTTTAGGCAACCCATGTATACTCTCACATGTACATTTAACCATAACCTTTCCAATGAATTTTCTAGAAGAGCATAATAGTAACCAATGAATTATATGATAGTAACCAAACAGTTATATAATAGTAACCAAATCATGTTTTAATGGTAACCAACACATATACAACATGTATACCAAACCCAGTTTAGTCAACCAATGTATACTAAGTAAATATATTGGAACCAAAACAACATATAAAAATAACCAGAATTTTAATTGAGAAAAAAAGAATGGTATCCAGATCATAAGCCAACAGTAACAAAAAATATACTAATGAAGTAACCAAACAGTTATATGTTAGTAACCAAAACATATATTAATGGTAACCAATACATTAACAACATATAGACCAAACACGGTTTAGTCAACCCATATATACTAAGCAAATACATGGTAACCAAAACAACAAAAAATAGTAACCAAAATCCCAACTCAATGAAACAAAAATAGAATCCAAATCAGAAACTAACAGTAACCAAAAACATACTAAAGAAGTAACCAAATATTTATATGATAGTAACCAAAATATGTTTTAATGATAACCGATACATAAACAACATGTACACCAAAACCAGTTTAGTCAACCATGTATAATAAGCAAATACATGGTAACCATAACAAAATAAAAAAGTAACCAAAATACCAAATCAGGATAACAAAAATGGTATCCGAATCACAAGCTAACAGTAACCAAAACATAATGTAGAAGTAACCAAACAGTTATATGATAGTAACAATAACAAAATTTAAATTAGCAAACCTTTAAAAAAATTTGGATTGAAAATATCTTCTGACTATGAACTTGAGCTTCTGTTTTAACTACAGGAACATCAAAATCAAAATCCAACTCTACAAACCCAAACAAATTTCGTCAAGTCCTTAATAGAATTACCCTCTGTGATTCTTTACCTCTTTCCATCCTTCTTCCTTGTATCAACCATTCTATACAAAACATAAAAACAACACAAATCTAAACAATCAATACCCCATTCTGTTAGAAACATAGCGTATATATATGATCATATTGACAATTAATTACTAGAATAAAAATTAACAGAAATTAGAAGCATACCTTAGAGAGAGACCAGAATCCTTTCAATTGTGAGAGAGTTGGAAAGAGAAAATTACGTATTAGCCTGAAAGTCACGTATTCAATTTTCTGTCAGAGTTGAGAGACTATGGTGTTGCGGCGGCGGCGGAAGAGGACGACGACGACGACGACGGCGGCAGAAGAGGAGGAGGAGGACGACGTCGAGTGGCTTCGAGAGGAGAGACGAGATGAGAGAGAGAAGTAGTAAGGGAGAAGAGAGAGAAGTAGTAAGGGAGAAGAGAGAGAAATAGTAATGACGTAGATAGATAGAGAGACCGAAAGAAGATGGAAACTAATTTGTTATGTAATCTCATTAATATTAATCCCTTAATTTAAGGACTATTAATTGTATTAATATTATAAATATATATGATGAAGTGTCATATTTTTGTAATTATTTTATGAATGTATGATTTTTGTAATTACTTTTAAAAATGTACTATAATATGTAATTGTTCCAAAAGAAAAAGAACGCTGAGATCTCCTCCGAACGTAGACACCCAAACCAGCCCCGACATGGATCAGAACCACCAAAGAGCTTCTAGGGCTTACCAGTTCCACCCCTGTAGACCCGCCATACTAGATCTCTTCAATCTCTACTTAGGAGTAATCCTCTCCTTTTTCTTTTTAATCTCTCTCGCTCTCTTATTTTTTTATTTTATTTTAAGATTTACTTTATGCAATCTAAATCGAATGTGGTGTTATTGTTCTTCAAATTACGCAGAGAAGTGCCCACCAAAAGTCTGATGATTCAACCAGAGAGCCTCCGTAAGTTTAACCTATTTATTTGTATTCTCCCTACAATTTTTATGGGGTTTTAGAATTTTTTGATATACAGGTTCAGTATGTGTAAGCCATAGTTCAGTTCTTTAGGTACTAGTAAATATCAAGTCAGTTTATTTTCTGATGGGTTTGTCCAAAGTTATATTTTGTCTTTGTCCATGTATGACAATTAACTTATTATATAGTACTCCCTCCATTCCTAAATAAGTGTCTTTTAAGATTTTTACACATGGATTAAGAAAGTCATTTAATACTATTATTTAATAATTAAAATTTGTGTGAAATTTTATCACTACCTGTTAACGCCAAGATCTTCTTCCGCGTTCCAATCACGTAAAACGCTTTGATCATGCACAGTTCAACACCAAAAACTTGACGGCCTGACCGTCGGGGGATAGCTCCGGCGTGAGAGTCAGTACAGGCGATCACAAGGTTAACAATGGAGGAATATATTGTCTAATGCTTGAGAGAGAGAATAATAATATGATTGTGTGTGGTGTAATGTTTTGTTACCTTCCTTTTCTTGTGTGATTCTTGCCCCATACGTAATCTAGACCCAGTCTACCGTGCCACTCACTGTCTCCTGACACCTCCCCTCACTATCGGTCATCTCAGCCGAAAGTATGTAGCTCATTTTCCTACCTGCTACCACTGTTTTCCACCGCCGGTAATCTGAGTCCCATCCTCATTAATGCCATGCAGAAAGGTGGCAGACATAACAGTCAACTATTATCTTTTGTGATGATTACCGGTCAAAGATATGATAAGAGACAATCTGCATAATGGACCAATCCAAGAACAGAGGTGGTTCAGGCTGACCGGATCCAACCGAAATAACCCAATAACATAGTCAAATAACGGGACCCAAATCATTTGACCCAACAGGACAAAAGTAACATAGTTCAAAGGACGAGCCCATTCGGCCTGGCCCAATATGAAAAGTATTATGGCCCAACATTGCCCCCAGTCTTTTATTAAACAGGATTTTTAGTGGAAGACTGTAAATAATATAAGTCAATAGCGAAAGGAATTTGTAATAAACCAAAGGGGCTAAAAGGAATCTCACCGAGGCCTAACTGATAAGCAACAGTCATTAATTCAAATAGATCCAGAAGCCCAAACGGCATATGCCCATCAGCCTTAAGGACGAAAAATGAAGATCCAATGGACGCCAGCCCAATCTGGATAACCCATTAAAATCAAAATCGGACGCTATCTCTTCCTCTCTCACATCATTACCTCCAATTAATGCGCCGCCCTTGATTTTTGTGCAAAATTTGAAAAGACTACACACTATAAAAGCCAATTTTTTCCAATTCTAACGGCTTTACCGACTTAATTTGAATTTGGTACACATATTGTTCTCTCCCTCCTTCCGATTTCTCTCTTACATGCAAGGTCTTAGCAATGACGTCTCAACATTCTGACAACACCACCCCTATTCCTGCAGTTCCGATTTCCACCATTCTTCCCAGTCACAGCCCTACCAAGACGTTTTCAAACCCAAACCCCCAAACCACTGCTAGCCCTGCCAGGAACCCCCCAAACCCACTAACCAACCCTTCAGAGTTTTTTGAGAGTGAAGAACAATACCCTCACGCCAATACCCTTTCCATCATCACCGAGATCGAGCTGCGTGCCATTAAGAGTCGTTATCAGATTCTGGACACCCATCTGGTGAGAGCTCCAGCATCGCATGAACGGATGTATCAACGACCTGATGGGTGGACTGCTGTACCGGTAACTGTTTTAGAGAAGGGAGTTAGATTTCCTCTTCACTCTTTTCTAATTACTCTTCTGGGATTTATCGGAGTGGGGTTCGCCCAACTGGTGCCGAATTCGTACATCCACCTTCTGGCTTTCATAGCATTCTGTTATGAGCTGGGATACCCCCTACAGTCGATTCCTTTTTCACTCTCTTCTCTGCTGGGAAATCTTGGGAACGAGGCTTCAAAGTGCTGAATAAACAGCCTCCCAAGCACAACGCCAAGTTTGAAAAACGATCGTTGATGGATACTCCTTCGAGCAACAAGGGGTGGCATAGAGAATGATTCTTCGTGAAGGAACCCGAAATCCCTTCTATTCCGGAATGGACCATCTCCGAGCGGATTTCTGCAGACTTCGGGGACATTTCAGAGGAACGTGTGAAAGAAATGGCGAGTGTTCTCGAGAAGATTCCCCTGAAGGAATGGAGCTTCGGACTCCTGAGTAAGCAAGCATGGTTGTATGACCATAAATGTGAGTTCTAAACTCTTATTGATACATAATTTGCTGAGATTTCTTTTAGTAAACTGGTCTAAAGGATTACGTGATTTGTTAATTTGCAGTGTCTTTGATAAAACCCACATCGGTCGACCGAAGGGATTTGGAGAAATTCCTTTCGGGTAAATTGTCATCAACCCCCACCGAAATCCCACAAGAAGAAATTTCGGCTTCGGAAGCCCATGACGCTGAGGTCTTCCCTGAATCAGAAACTGCAGAGGAATTCAGCCGACCTCGACAGAAGAAGAGGACTGTTCGAAAATTAAGATCAATTTCTCAAGAATCTCAACAAACCTCTACCACCAGTCTGATTGATATGCCGGCTAAGGAGCGGATGCAAGCTCTTCGTACCAAAAAGAGGAGGACCAAGGTGACCGCTTTATCTGCTGACGAACTTCGGATTCCCACTGTCGAAGTTGATCCTCCGATCATCATTCCTGTGGAGATCCATGTTTTTGAAGACGAGTTTGAAAAACAAACTGAGTCTCCACCTCTGTTTCGTAAAAGGAAACAACCTTCCGACAATCAACTACCACCGCCTCCCGAACCATCTATGCCCTCTTCAACACGATCTTCCCCCTCAGCCTTCAGGCGAGAAGCCGAATCTTCACCCACCGTATGGCCGGAGTTTAATACAAACTTTCCCTTTCAATTGTTCGATTCCTTTGTTCGGGAGACCGATGACCATCGGTTCGGAAACAGCTCGATTAGGGATTTAATCGAGGAATGCATGAGTTACCAGGCTAAGGTGAGTTAGTTGTTCAATTTGAATATTGGAAATTATGTGTCTCTTCTAATAATTTACCGACTGTCTTTGGATGTCTGTAGGCAAATGCCGTCTTCGGGAGGCTTCTTCCCAGATATAAAGAAACCGAAGCCGAAGAAGACACAACCAGACGAGAGAATGCTATTCTGACGTCGGCTCTGAGCAAAGAGAGAAGGGACCATGGTACCGCTCTCTTCAATATAAAATGCCTTCAAAAGGATCTGAATAAGTTAAAAGAAAAATTGGAGACAGCCGAAGCCATGCACCGAATCACCGTCAATACTAACGTAGACTTGGTTCGTAGAAATGAAGTCCTTGTGGAGAAAAACGAAACATTAGTGAAAACCAACAAGAGCCTGGCGCTGCAAGTGAACGAATTCGAAGCTAGGGATTTGAGACATCTGAAGAAACGAGCAAAGCTCGAAGAGGAGCTTCGAGAGCTTCGTGCTTTGAGAGATTTGGGTCCCCTTCTGACCGAAGATCTTCGGAGAGAAATTCAACAAGAATATCGGAAATCAACTGAGTTGAATGAGGAGATTGTCCAAATGTTCTCGGATGGATATGACGAGTGCCGAAGCAAAGACAAGGCAAGACTTGTCACAGATCCGACTATTCTCGACTCTTCAGAAGACGAAGCTGAATCCTGAAGATGATTTTCTTTTCCCTTAGCTGTAGGATTTCTGTAAAAGTTCCTATCGTTTTGTAAACAATATTATGTAAATGAAATATCAACTTTCTTCCTTATGAATTTGGTGCGCTTTTTATCAATACTTCAATATCGATTCATCTTGAAAAATGTACAAGCTCTTTCATGGACTTAACTTAAACTGTTAATTAACAACTAGGCAAGTTATATAACAGATAAGATGAAGTTAAAAAATGAGGGATTCCGAACTCAACACTTAGGAAAATTTAGGTAATAAAGTAAATGAATACTTATTCGTTACCAAAATGTGAGATAGATCTGCTTCACTAGGAATTTGTTTATCACGAAGGGCCTAAAAACTTGCAGACGATGACATTCGCCTACCGTGAAGGGCCTGACGAGGTCTAAAAGATGACACTTGCCTACCACGAAGGGCCTGACAAGGTCTAAAGGTCGACAATTGCCTACCACGCAGGGCCTGACAACGTATTAAGAATGACCCTTGCCTACCACGAAGGGCCTGACAAGGTCTAAAGGTCGACAATTGCCTACCACGCAGGGCCTGACAACGTCTTAAGGATGACACTTGTCTACCACGAAGGGCCTGGCAAGGTTTAAAGACCACCTGCCGATGAGGCTACCATCGAATGGTCAGCGAGTCCACCCGAACCTCTTTACACCGATGATGTTAACAGCATCACATACAAGACTTGTTTGAGAAAAAGGGAACTTTTATTGATGACGACTGAAACATTTACAGACTTCCGGTGTACTGACATTGTATCTACTGAAAATATTTCCGAAGCCTGCCGGCATGCCAAGTATTTTTAATTGCTGACCCGTCCAATGCCCTCAACCGATAAGTCCTCGGCTTCGGTACTTCTATGACTTCATACGGTCCTTCCCAATTCGGCATCAGCTTTCTCAAATTCTGGGGTGTAGATGCTTCGACTTCTCTGAGAACGGAATCTCTTACTTCGAATCTACGAAGTTTTTCCCCTTTGTTATAATGCTTAGCTACTCTTCGCTGATAGGCTGCTAGTTTGATCAAGGCTATTTCTTTGACTTCTTCAAGTAAATTAAGATTGGCTTTCAGCCCTTCGTCATTGTATATCTCTTTGAACTGACTAACTCGAAGACTTGGAGATCCAATTTTAATTGGGACTAAGGCATCAGTACCATAGGCCAGTCTGAAAGGTGAATCCCCTGTTGTGGTTCTCGGAGTGGTCCGATAAGCCCATAACACGCTGAGCAGCTCTTCTGGCCATCTTCCTTTAGCTTCGTCCAATCTGCGCTTGATCCCATTCAGCAGCGTTCTGTTGGTCACTTTGACTTGTCCATTAGACTGAGGATGAGCTACCGAAGTCTTTCTGTGCTAGACCCCCAGTTCTTTCAAAAATGTTTCGAATTTTGATCCCACAAATTGACGTCTATTGTTCGAAATCACCACCTTAGGAATTTCGAACCGAAATACTACCGACTCCTTGATGAACTTTAAGCATTCCTATTCTGTTATTAACCTAAGTGGTTTCGCTTCTACCCACTTGGTCATGTAGTCCATGACAACTATAACAAAGCTGACCTGACATTTTGCTTTCAGTAGTGGACCTAGTATATCAACCCCCCAGACAGCAAAGGGTATAGGAGATAAGATTGAGTATAGCTCTTCTGGTGGCTGATGTGGGATCGGACTGTTGAGCTGACATTTCTCGCACTTCTTGACGTATTCAGTCGCTTCCTTGAAGATGGTAGGCCAGTAGTACCCCTGACGAAGTACTTTGTATGCTAATGACTTAGCAGCCATATGGTCGCCACAAATGCCTTCATGTACCTCCCGGAGAGCGTATTCAGCTTCGGATGGAGTCAAACATTTTAACAGTGGAGACGAGAATGCCCTTCGGAACAGATCTCCATCTATCAGAACGAAATTATCACTTTTGTACTTGATTTTCTTGGCTAACATCTGATCCGAAGGTAAGACGCCATCTGCCAGATACTCCAGATATGGAGTCAACCAGCAGTTGGTTCGATCAGCGCACATTACCAATTCATGATGAACACTAGGATGTTGCAGAATTTCCAAGTAAACCAACCCATCGAAGACGTTAACATCCGTAGTGGCTAATTTGGAGAGTGCAACAACAATGGAATTGTCATTACGTTCGACCCCCTGAAATTCGTAGAACTGAAAATACTGAAGCCGTTCTTTCAATTGCGCCAAATACTTGATCATCCTATGACCTCGGGCTTCGTATTCCCCGGAGACTTGTTTAACGACTAATTGAGAGTCACTAAAGATAACTATTCTTTGCACTTCGAGACTCTTAGCTAGTCGCAATACCGCCAACACTGCCTCATACTCCGCCTCATTGTTCGTTGCTTTGAACTGAAATCTGATGGTCTGTTGCACCTTGAATCCCTCCGGACTCGTCAGAATAATCCCTGCTCCGCTGACGTCCATAGTAGATGACCCATCTGCATACAGTGTCCACGAACTCTGCTTCTGCTGAAGAACTGCGACTATTCTGTCTGATCCTTCAGCTTCTGCCACAACTTCATCAGCTTCAGAAAACGAACATTCGACCACAAAATTTGCCAAGGCCTGCCCCTTGATGGCGGTTCGGGGATGATATTCAACGAAAAATTGGGATAACTTCATCGTCCATGCAGCTAATCTCCCCGATACCTCAGGTTTGCCCATAATTTTTTTCAAAGGCTGATCTATGTAGACTATTACCAATCTACCCTGGAAGTATTGCCTAAGCTTTCGACTAGCAGTTATTAAAGCAAAAACAAACTTTTCAATGTTTGGGTACCTTGTTTCAGCATCCCGAAGGACATGATTCACATAATAAACTGGGTGCTGCTTACTCCCAACTTCTCGCACCAAAACTGCTCCTACTGCCAACGAACTAGCTGCTAAGTACAAATACAAAGGCTCAGCAGGAGCGGGCTTCACCAATAAAGGCGCCGAAGATAAGTAGAACTTGATGCTCTGAAAGGCGTCTTCACATTCCGAAGTCCATCGAAACGTCTTTGCATTCTTCGGCCCTTTCAACGTATCAAAAAACGGCAAACACCTTTATGTCGATTTGGACATAAACCTCCTCAAAGCTGCAATCCTCCCAGTCAGACGTTGAACATCTTTAAATGACTGAGGAGTCTTCATGTTCAGGATTGCTTGAATCTTTTCTGGATTGGCTTCAATTCCTCTTTGACTGACTAGATAACCCAGAAACTTGCCAGCCCCTAATCCGAAGGTGCACTTAGCAGGATTCAGTCTCAATTTGTGATGACGGACTGTCTGAAAGCATTCTTCCAAGTCATCCAGATGTTTATGTGCCAACATGCTCTTAACAATCATGTCATCCACGTACACCTCCATATTCTTGCCCAATTGATACCTGAAGACATAGTTCATCATCCTCTGGTAAGTGGCTCCGGCGTTGATGAGACCGAAGGTCATTTTCTTGTAGGTATATACCGAACGATGCGTAATGAACGCCGTCTTCGGTATATCCTCTTTACACATGGAGATTTGATGATAGCCAGAGAGTCCATCCATGAAGCTCAACAAAGCATACCCCGAAGTTGCATCGATGAGCTGGTCAATGTGGGGTAACGGGTAAAAATCCTTTGGACAAGCTTTATTAAGATCTGTATAGTCGATGCAGACTCGTCATTTCCTGTTCTGCTTCTGGACCAACACCACATTTGCCATCCACTGCGGGTAGTCGATCTCGAAGATGAAGTCAGCAGCTAACAGCTTCGCAATTTCTTCATCGATGATTCGTTGGCGCTTAGGCGCAAAGATCCTCCTCTTTTGCCGAACTGGCTTCTTTGACGGGTCCACTTCCAATCGATGCTCAGCAATATCCCTGCTCACTCCTGGCATATCTTGAGGTTCCCATGCGAAGATATCAACATAGCATCGCAGGAGTTCAATGAGGTTCGTCCGGAGAGGTTCCGGCAGACCCGAACCTATTTTCACCGTCTTGTTAGCGTTGCCCGGGACGAGCTCTATCTCTTCTGTTTCTTCAGCTGGCATGACCAACGGCTCTGAGCTGCTCTCCGTGAAGGGTTCGATCTTTATTGCCATGGTCTGTTTTTGCTTTGATACCCCCACTCCCGAAGTGATCACGACATTTCTATAACATCTTCTGGCCAGATCCAAATCTACTTTCACCTCTCCAACCCCATGAGCCGTAGGAAATTTGATTTTGAAGTGAGGGATTGAGGTTACAGCTTGTAAAGCAGTTAAAGTGGGCATCCCCAAAATAACATTATAAGCGGAATCTACATGTACAACATAAAATTTGCAAATAATTTCTACCTGTTGGGGGGCCGTTCCGAAGATAACCGGCAGTTCGATGGTTCCAGTCACTTTGACTGGATCGTTGCTGAAGCCGTATAAAGGGGCCTCCTGTCCGATCTCCATCTTCTGCTCATCAAGATTCATCCTCTGATAAACATAGGCATATAGGATATCCACAGAAGACCCATTGTCGATCATCATTCGTTTCATATCCACCGAACCCACTTGTGCAGTCACTACCAATGATCCTTCATGTGGTTCGATGGTTTTCGAAGGGTAATCCTTATCAGTGAAGGAGATTACTGTACCCGGATAAAGTCTGTCAGTCTTTGGGAGGGTACCCGCCACTGACATGACTGAATCCAGATAACTTTGACGCTTCTTTCCAACAAGTTTACTAGAAATGCCACCAGCGATGACATCTATCACTTGTCTTGCTGGTGGTCCAGGAGCTGCGAACACTTGCTGAACTGGTTGGGCTGCCTGAACAGGTCTTCTATCTTGCTGTTGATTCGTTCTGGCAACCACATACTGAACTAAAGCCCCGTCTTGTACCTTTTTCTCAATAAAATCTTTCAAACTAGCACAGTCGTTCGTATCGTGGCTCGAGGCTTGATGATAGTCACAATACTTACGAGAATTTTCTTTCCCGGGCTTAATGTTATCTCGAGGTGGCTCGAAGATAGGTTGATTCTTAATCTGATCCAAGATAACAGCCCTGTCAGTGTTGAGTGCAGTATACGTCCTATTTACCCTCTGAGCTGGAGCGGACGAACGTCCTCCACCCTGTCTCCAATTATTGTTGTATTTCTTTGATCCGCCATCATGGCGACCTTTATTTCCTTCATTCTTATTCTGGTCCCCTTCTGTTTTGTCCCGATCTGTCTCCTTAAGCCGATCTGAAGAAGGACGTTTGAGGCTATTCATGGCTTTCTCTACCACGATATAACCTTCCGCTTTGTCGAAGGCTTTCGCGAGACTTTTCGGGTGGTGAAACATTAATTTCTTCACCAACTTCTCTGATTTGATCAGATCTAACCCATTCTGAAACAGTCCCACGGCTTGTAGATCGTTCAGGTCTGTCACTTGGCCGACTGCTTCACGGAATCGCTTTACATATTGGCCCAAAGACTCATTCGAATACTGTCGAACCTGAGCCAACGAGCCAGTTGGTTTCCCCCTCCTTTTGTTGCTCCCGAAGCGAGCGTGGAACTTATTGCACATGTCCGCCCAAGATGAAATCGAATCCGAAGGCAAAGTCTCCATCTACTGCCTGGCATCCTTTCGGTCATAATAATCTATCAGTTGGTCGAACGCCTGACTATGGTCATAGGGATCCCCCGATCCGTCATAGCTTTCAATGTGGGGCAACTTCTTGGTGGGGTCAGCCTTTTCTTTTAGAATCTCCGCGGAAAAAGGGAATGCCTTCTTTCCCGAAGTATCTTTCGTTTTCTGTACCTCGGCAAGCTGCCTCCGAAGCTTCTTCAACTCTTTAACCAGATACTCCACGCCTTCTGGTTGGGATGATGCTTCTTTTTTCGGTGACTTCTCCCTCTTCTGAGTGGACCGATCTCTTGCAATAGAACCCCTAACTTTCGAGGGGCTTTTACGATGACGATGGTCCACAGAGCGGAATGCCCTCGGTGGACTTTCTGGTGTATGACCTCTAGATCTGCTTCGCCTTTGAACTCGGCTGCCGTGGTGGGAATGCGCAACAACGAGCGCCTTCTTTGTATTCTCAGGAGTACGATCTTTGGATCGACCTCTTCGTTCGCTTCGACCCTGCTCCTTAGAACCGATAGGGTGATGTGCCCTCTTCGATCTTTGAGGAGTAGGGCTTCTGGATCTTCTTCTTTCTCGAGGTTGACCCTGAGACTCGTGCCCTGAATGAGCAGGTTCTTTCCCACTCCGATGCCCACGTTCTTCGGATTGGACATAACTGGACGCTTCGTCCCTCAAATCTGCCATTCGGGACATCTGCTCAGCTATATCCTGCCGTTGCTTCACAAGTGCCTCCATGGCCCTATCTGCTTCGTCTGCCATCTTAGCCAACCGGGAGGCCTTTTCGTCTCGGTCATCCCGGTATCGAGTTCTAGGCGAGGTGCCTTCTACTCGTTTTCGACCATGACCAGACCCTTTCTCTGCCGTGAAAACTAGATTTTTCTTAGCTTTGCTCACAGCCCTCGGACGAGAATCTCCATGCGAACGTTTGGACGCTGTGGTGGCATGAACACTTAGTGCAAGTCCCAAACGATCCTTGACAGACACTCGCGGTATTGATTCACTAGCAGCCATCGGCTGCCCTTCAGGCGTAGGTGTTCTACTCTTCCCCATAAATACCGACGTAGAACGACCACAATGTGTGATTGAAAAATACTCAGAACACTAGAACTCACCCCTCCTTCTAGCGCCAATGTTAACGCCAAGATCTTCTCTCGTGTCCCAATCACGTAAAACGCTCTGATCCTGCACAGTTCAACAGGGCAACACCAAAAGTTTGACGGCCTGACCGTCGGGGGATAGCTCCGGCGTGAGAGTCAGTACAGGCGATAACAAGGTTAACAATGAAGGAATATATTGTATAATGTTTGAGAGAGAGTAATAATATGATTGTGTGTGGTGTAATGTTTTGTTACCTTCCTTTTCTTATGTGATCCTTGCCCCATACGTAATCTAGACCCGGTTTACCGTGCCACCTACTATTTCCTGACACCTCCCCTCACTCCCGGTCATCTCAGCAGAAAGTATGTAGCTCACTTCCCTACCTACTACCACTGTTTCCCACCGCCGGTAATATGAGTCCCATCCTCATTAATGCCATGCAGAAAGGTGGCAGACATAACAGTCAACTATTATCTTTTGTGATGATTACCGGTCAAAGATATGATAAGAGACAATCTGCATAATGGACCAATTCAATGACTAAGCCCAATAACAGAGGTGGTCCAGGCTGACCGGATCCAACCGAAATAACCCAATAACATAGTCAAATAACGGGGCCCAAATCATTTGACCCAACAGGACAAAAGTAACATAGTCCAAAGGACGAGCCCATTCGGCCTGACCCAATATGAAAAGTATTATGGCCCAACATTACCCCTTTATGGGAAGTTGAAAATTATTAATACTAAGGGTGAGAATTTTTTGGGACAATGAGAGAAGGTAAGGGTGATATAGGAAAATAAATAATTTATTCTTCTAGAAAGTTGTAAACGACAGATAATTTGGAACAAATTTTTTCTTCCAAAACGTCACTTATTTAGGAATGGAGGGAGTAATATTCTCGCATATAACATACTCAATTTAGCTTTTAGCATGTAATCCTCTGCCCCATAATATATGACGTTCTAGGTGATTTTATTTGTCCCAAATTATTTGACGTTTTAGAAAATCTAGGAGAATTAATTATAATGTTTTCAAAATTATTTTTCATGGGAAAATGTTTCAGACGAGAGAGAGTATGAGATAAATATGGTAATAAATAAGAATTTAAGGGTATTATAGACAATTGATACTATCTTTAATGCTTTTCAATTTTAATTCTTGTGCAAAACTCTAAAACGTCATATGTTATGGAATGGAGGGAGTAAACAGAGATTGAGGATTTATGGATCCATCTATGCCATGGTGGAATTTAGTGATTTCTTTTTTGGCATTTCACTTGGTGAGTAAGACTGTAAAATGAGCCTAACGGTTCGTACTCGAGCTCGACTCGAAATAAAAATGATTCAAATATGGACAAATTTTACTTTAAATTATAATTTTCTATTGATACTTGAATCATATTTGCTCGTGTTCGACTTGGTAGTTAAACAAACCTCAATCAAACCTTATTTTATAATCGGTAAATTTTGTGAACCAAATATGAGCAACTTAACACTCGGTTCGACTCGGTTCATTTTCACCCCTATTGGTTAGAGAGCCTTCTTTTCAATTGGTAATTTGAATTATCATATTCTCTAAATCTCACGGCTGTCTATGGACAGCTATGGTGGCATAACATGCCTTCTGAATTCTTTTAATCGCCTAAGAGTTCTTTGCCCATAGAATTTGTTTCTATTTCCTTGAAATGGCTCCAATTTAAACTAAGTACTATATTAGACATCCCATGATAAAAACTTGTAAGATTGTGAATAAGATGATGATCAGAATAATATATTCAACCACAAAACTACATATTTATCAGTTGGGTATATAACGATCACATATTCATATTCACGGCATGTTTTGTGGTTTGTGGTTGAACCACAAAACATATTAATATTAAATATATCACGTATTCATATTAAATATAGTCAACCACAAAACTACATATTTATTAGTTAGCTATTTGGAAGATTATTCCGATCACCGGAAATCTTCCAAATAGCTATCGATGTATATATATAAATACGCGTTCTCATGTAACCACCTTTTTTTAATTACTTCAATTTTCTGTATGTGTATGTCAATTTTGTTGCCTACTTTCTTTTGGGGATTAATATTTTCTACAACTCTTATTTTGACCAAAAGCTGCTTCACAGTCAGTAGTTGAATTGTTTGATTTGGGGATTTGAACTTAATGAAATGATGATGCACGCTGAAGAAAACTATAACTTTATAAACATGATAAACTAAATGTGATGGAAACATTAGGAAGAAGTTATTAAGAAACGATAGTACAACTATAATCACAAAGAGGTTTATCAACCAGCATCAGTTAAGCTGATGAATGTCTTCCTGTTGCATTGTGTATGAATTAATTTGAACTTCGTAAACATGATAAAGTAGATGTGATAGTTAAGTAGGAAGAATTTATACATAAAAATAGCATAGATTTATCTATCAATATGAGTATCTCCTGCATCAGTTTAGCTGATGAATATATACTCTTGGGTAAGTGGATGAAGATCTCTGCCTATAGAAGACATATTGCATTTTGCTACAAGAACTAAAAATAAATGAACAATATTCTTCATGCTGCTTTGTTGTTCTATATTGCTTCTTCCACGCCACTAATTTTGTCAATATTGAATTTATAATGGATGATGAATACTGATAAGATTGATCTACAGAAACAAAACACAGAAGCGTGTTACAGCTAACAGGGAGCTTCCTCCACGAAATGAACAATTTCTTTTGGATTTTGAACAGCTCCAGAGCCAGTTTACTGTAAGTTTCATTATTAAAACCAACTTAGCTGCATGGCATGCTTGGTTCACTTGATTATGCTTCCTAATCTGTTTCACTTAATTGCCTGGATGACATGGAGCTTTTGTTGTTGATGACTCTGACGATTTTATTTCCAGGATCAGGAGCAGTTGCGCGCTGTGACAGAATCTGTTCTTATTTCTCTGGTTATTCAGTGCAGTGGTCATGCACCCCGAGCAGAATTTCTGCTTTTTGCTTTGAGTAGTTTGTGCGGTATAGGTTACATCAATTTAGATACTTTTCTTCCATCACTTCTTTCTTCAGTTTCAGCTGCAGAGATGTCAGTTGGTCAGGGAAGTCAAACAGCGTCTACTGTCCTTAGTACAACTTTATCACAGCCAGTTTTACCTTCTTCTGGCTTGATTCCCAATTCCTCTAACTTTCAGTCTTCAAATCCTGCATCTCCTTTGCATTCAGTTCATGGTATTGGATCGCCTGCTCAGTCGGCCAATGAACCATCATCTTGTGGCCCTGTGTCACCTTTAAAATCATCTGATAATAACTTCACCAGACAACAGTCTATGACAAGGGTTAATTTGTCAACAAGAGATAATGCCATAAGCAATTTGCGTCAGTTATGTTGCAAGATTATTTTAACTGGCCTTGAATCTAACCTAAAGCCAGTTACTCATGCTGATATTTTCTACCATATGCTGAATTGGTTGATTAATTGGGACCAAAGACAACAGGGAATTGATGAATCTGATAGTGCAAAATCTTGGAGACCTGACAAGGCCCTGATTGAATGGCTTCACAGTTGCTTAGATGTGATATGGCTATTGGTCGAGGATGATAAATGCCGTGTACCATTTTATGAACTATTGCGCAGTTGCTTACAGTTCATAGAAAATATACCTGATGATGAGGCATTATTCACACTTATTTTGGAGATTCATAGGAGGCGAGATATGATGGCTATGCTCATGCAAATGCTAGATCAACACCTTCACTGCCCTACATTCGGAACTCACCGGCTTATCCCACAGACCACTACAAATATAGCAGGTGATTTAGTGACGAACATGAGATTTTCACCAATCACATATCCAAGTGTGCTCGGAGAACCATTGCATGGAGAGGTGATACTATTTTTTTAGTGAGTCATTATACAATTTAAATTTTACTTCTTTTTCAATGGTAGTGAACCATTGCTTTAGAGAATATGAAGGGTGAGGAAACCTTCTTAGATATAATCTAGAAAGAGTAAATCTGAAAGAGATAAAGAGGCTATACCAAGGCTGTCACAAGCCAAGCAATACCTCTGGTTCTTCACATTTATATGAAAAAATAAAGAAAAAAATTCTTGTTCCTCTCAAGGAAGTTACAAGTGACCTCTTATATAATTTAGAGTGAATATTTACCAGCAACAAACAAAAAACGTATAAGCAATAATTTTTTTTAAAAAGGAAAACAATTCCTAAGTGGAAATCTCGCAAATTACAAACAACATGATCTTCTTTTGCACTAAACTACGTATCTTCCCAATTCTATAATTAGTTGACTGGCATTTTTCAGTTGGTTGAAAAATTCTATATGTTGAAAGGTTATGTTTTTTGATGAAGTTCTTACCTAATTCTCTAAAACTATTATGCCTTAAAGTAACTTGACATTGCCATAAGTAATGTTTCATCATGGAAGCTTTGGGTAACAACTCTATAGTGGTTTGTTCTGTACAATGGAGATTGGTGTATACATACACAACTTGATGGTCCTAAGATGCTTAGTAATATACATACAGCTCTGTGTAATGATCACTTGCATTACTTTTTTATGGGCTTCTTATTTAGTAAAAACAAAAGTAACATTGTTTTAGGACTATATTGATGTTCTCAAGGTGCATGAACACCTCCCCTCATATTTATAGTGTTTCACAAGGGGTACTAAGCTAGATTTTATGAGATAAAGGTTATATGTTGTTGTCATTGAAATTATTGTCAGTTCATGAAAGGGTCATGTTTGAATGTTAAATTTGAAATGAGTATCCATTAACAACTGATCTGTTAGCATTTAACATGATATATATTGTTGGGCCCTCCATCTAACAATTTAAGCAGTGTTCTAAAAATTTCTGCCTAGCTCCGCCTAGGCCCCTCTTGATGCCCCGCCTAGGCCCTAGACCCCCCTTTAGCGCCTCGCCTAGGCGCTAGGCCCCCCTAGAGCCTCACTTGGGCCTAAAGCGGCAAAAAAAAACCCTCCAGAAAATTAGGCGGCGACTAGGTGGGGTTTAGACGGAGAGGTTTTTTTTATTCTGATAACTACCTAAATTAAATCTTGATATATTTATTTTTCTAATAATTTATCATATTCATAATACAGGTTGCGCATATCAAATCACAACAAGAAGTGAATAATATCAAGTCAAAATGGATAATTTTATTATTGTTGTAATTTTTTGAAATTGGACCTACTTCAAATTATATAAATGATGATACATTTGTAATATTTTGTTTAATTCAATATAATTCTTAAATTTATGTTTAGTTTCTTAAGTTTTAATATTGAATTAAATTCTTGAAATTTTAAATTTTATTATTTAATAGCAATCTTGTTTATGAATAAAACTAATAGGTTAAAAATATGTTTGAATTTTGAACAATTGCATGTTTGTATTTGAACTTTGACATTAGCAATATGGGTATGTGTTTGAACTTTAAGCAAAGACCTTTATTATCTTTATTATAGATTGTTTTGTTTTATATTATTGTTTGGTTTGGATAAATGTAAGATAAAATATTAAAATTGGCTTAAAATAAAAAATTCCGCCTAGGCCCTGCCTAGCCCTCTAGGCGCTAGGCTCCCACTGGCCGCCCGACTCCCGCCTAGCGCCTTTTTGAATATTGAATTTAAGTTTTTAGATGAGTTGGTTACTTAACATGGTATCAGAGCGGGCTATCCTTTGGTCTAATTAAACACTCTTCTTACTCTACATTCTTACTCAGTTGCAGTCCATTCTTAAAGAGTCAAAATTACCCATTTCTTAACTAGTACCACTTATCAATTTGGGCCATTTTATAAATTTAACATGATATCTATTAGATGGAGGACCCAACAATGTATATCATGCTAACACTCCCCCTCAAATGTAACTTTTTATAGAGAAGGGAGAAATTAAAATGCATTTGCACTATTAAATTAATATAAAGACAATTGTGTAGCCGGAAAGATTTGAACCCAATACCTTGCATACCCAAAACTTTGATACCATGTTAGATTTATAAAATGGGCCCAAAGTCTAGTATATAAAGACATCAAACTCTCTAACTCAAAATCAATTAGTTTTGAGAAGAGTTGACCCAATTCACTAGACATACTTTGTCAGGTATTCGATGTGGGACTAGACGTATAACTGTTTCGTTTTGGTGGTGTAGGATCTTGCAGCTTCTATTCAAAGAGGGAGTCTGGATTGGGAGAGAGCTCTGCGTTGTATTAGGCATGCTCTTCGTAATACTCCATCACCTGATTGGTGGAAGCGTGTGCTTGTTGTGGCTCCTTGTTATCGGCCCCATTCTCAAGGCCCCACTGTTGGTGCCATTTTTACTACTGAAATGATTTGTGAGGCAACAATTGATAGAATTGTTGAACTTTTGAAGTTGACAAATTCAGGCAATATGCGCATTTTTAATCCTTCAGTTATTCATGGCCAAAATAAATAAATGAATAAAATCTTTTGGTTATTGAATGTTTCTGTTTTTACAATATACTGCTTATTGACTAGTCTGACTCTAATGCTGCCTTCAATCTGTTCATGTGATGATTATATATCTTCTTAAGCTTAAAGATTGCAATTATTCTCATGCACTCATTGAAGGTTGAAACTTGCTGGTATAACTTAAATCTTTTTTTGGGTGTGAATTTTTTTATTAATGGGTGCTAAGGATAGTCATATGAAGCATTATTCTTCTTTCTCTATTCGTCGTATTTTCTTTTGTATATTCGGCATGCATGGTGGGGCCCCTCTATTTCTCCTTACAAGGATTGAATATTAAGTTATATCAAGGACACTTGAATGCGAAAACTGTCAAATTTCCAAGTTCCATTTGTCACTTTCTGAAGTTAATTGAAGCACCTATATCCAACTGTGTTAGACATGGATGACCAACTCATATTAGTATTTGGGAGTTTGGTTGTTTTAAGCTCTTATGAAGCATATGCTCTTTTCATAGCTTAGATTAGTGGGGCTTAGTCTGTAGTGGTAAGCATGCGGCTTTCAGTTTTAATAGGATCATGATTCCTCTGGTTGTTTGATATCACTTTGAAATCTGAGGATCTGGACTTAAAGATCACAGATTTTCTAAGCTTCTTCTTTTACAATAATTAAAGCAAAGTATTCAGTGTACTTGCTCAGAGATCAGAGTGATTAGTGATCTTCAATATTGCTTGTAATTGTTAAAAACTTTCAAAGGTGCTATAGATGTGCAATAGAATATGTGCATACTCGTGAATCTTGACATTGCGTACCTTGTGGGTTCCTATAGATTAGAGGAAGTGGAACTTTTCCTTCTAACAATAGAAAAAACCAACTTTGAAAGCGAAAGATTTCAAGAATGATTATGAAGACTATACGAGAACTACACTCCCTTTTGATGGAAAAGGATGAAAGTTTTCCTAAGATTCGTGGTTTATTCTTCTTGCTTTATGTAAAGGTAAATTGCAGTGAAATTTGTTTCTACTTCCATTTTATGCTAATTTTATTTTACTCTTTCTTGCAGGTGTAAATTCCTGGCATGAATGGCTCATCTTTTCAGACATATTATTTTTTCTCTTGAAAAGTGGGTGCGTTGATTTTGTTGATTTTGTGGACAAGTTAGTTGGACGCCTTGCAGAGGGCGATCAACTTATTCTTAGAACAAATCATGTTACATGGTTGTTTGCACAAATTATTCGGATTGAGCTTGTGATGAATGCTTTGAATACAGATTCCCGAAAGGTAGTGCATAAAATGTTTATATTTATTACCTTTGAACTCCCATTTAATTATTACAAGCTTCTGTTCTTAGACTTCTAGAATAGTATCAATTGTCTTTCGGTCTTATAACTATATCTATATGTAACTGTGACAATTCAGTAAATGTATTCGAATGGATAATTCATAATTATATTCTTTATTGTTTTTGGGTTTAGAGTTGGGATGTTAGTATGTAACTAGCATGGACTTGTGGGAGGTCTAATGCCTAGCCAAACAATTGGACTAATGTAGTTTTGACTAGAAGTGGCAATTCTTCTTGTAGGTGGAGACAACCAGAAAGATTCTTTCGTTTCATAAAGAAGAGAGAAGCTCTGACCCTAATAATCCCCATAGCATCCTGCTTGATTTTGTAAGCAGTTGTCAAAATCTACGTATCTGGTCATTGAATACAACCACCAGGGAATATTTGAACAATGAGCAGCTTCAAAAAGGAAAGCAAATAGATGATTGGTGGAGGAAAGTAAGCAAAGGTATGAATACACACACACACATATAAACAATGTTTTAATTGGAGGATTGTATTCCTTGTTCATGGTCCTCCCATAGATCCTAAAATTTATTACATGAAATATACTAATGTTGGACAGCTATAAGAAACTTGTGGTTTATACAGTTGATTTTGTGGTGTGCAAATGTTATAGTTTTTTGGGGATGGGAACATTGAAATTAACTTGATCCGGAACATGAAAATATGCTAGGCAACTTAGAGAGGTTTTAATGAGTAGAATTTTTTGTGCTGTGTGTGTAAAATGTAACTTCAGAATCAGGATTGAATAGTTTTAGCAGGGAGAGAGGAGATGCTCCACTATAAAAAGAGATGGAAGGACAAAGGAATGGGCAGAAGTGGGTGTTGATTTAATTGAGGATAATCATGATACCTATTCGTTAATTATACAGCCGTAGATAGAGGGTTATACCATAACAATCATTATTGCTTGACATACAAATAGCTGAGTCAAGCCTTGGCTTGGTTGAATTGAGCATCTTAATTTGTCAAATGAGATGATATCTATATGAAGTTCACATTAATGGCTGTCTTTAATGTCCCAGTCTAGTCCAGTCCAGCCTACTGTTATTTCTCCCCACCATTTCTGATTATTCAATGATATTTTTTCTGCTATTTAACTGAAATAACACACATTACATGAGGATGATTTAAATATCTCCCCTTGCCCCAAAGAAAAGTCATCTAAATGATAAAAAGGTGGAATATCCAATATTTGAAACAATGTAGTAATATGATATACTTGAAAGGCTGCATATATTCTTCATTTACTAAATGAGACTCAAGTTAGTGGTTTAACAGTTTACTTGACGAACAGCCTATCACTAAATAAATCGAGGCCAATAAGGGCTGGATTTGTATATGCTCAAACCAAATAGTAGAAGCCTGAGGATTGAGAGAATAACTAGAAGTATAACCATCTAAGAATTTGAACGAGTGTGCTGCATTCAAGTAGTATTTGATTTGATATTCGTGGGAAGGAAAATTGAAACATAACTTCTTTGTTTGTGCATTTGATTTTATCACAAAACACCTTTCAAATTCCTTTTTGCACCTTTTAGAAAATATATTCATGAAACTTTCTATGGAAAAGGAGGAGTCTGGTTCAATCTGCCCTCTAGACAAGTCCCAGCCTAGGCTGGGCCTTCATTCCCCTCCCCTATTGCGGTCCGAAATTATTCCCACTTCTGCACCTGTTTTAACTGGCTGGTCAGCCCTTGTGCAATGTGCATCTCTGGCTGGCATATATATTGTCCATCAGTCAGCACACACCATATAATATTTTAATAACCAGGCTAGTTAACGTGGCTCCATCTTATTCACCGACTGTTACAGAGTATGCTGCATGAGTTTTTCCATCTACACTCTTTTTGTATTCTACCGAAAATACCTTTTTCAATTTGTGCAAATGTTTCCGTAATGATGTAATCCGTTCCTTCAACAATCGGTTTGGTATGACGTTGCTTTATCAGGGGAATTCATAATGGACTACATGAATCTGGATGATAGATCAATTGGCATGTTTTGGGTTGTGTCTTTTACCATGGCACAACCTGCTTGTGAGACGGTGATGAGTTGGTTAACATCGGCTGGAGTTACAGATCTGCTACCAGCACCAAATCTACAGTCCAATGATAGACTAATGGTGATGCGGGAAGTTAACCCTGTGCCAATATCACTCTTATCAGGGTTTTCAATAAACTTGTGTATGAAATTGGCTTCTCAGATGGAAGATTCGATGTTCTCTGGACAGGTACTCTCTTTTTTTCTTTTATTACGTGTGGATTGCTTTTCTTTGCTTTTTAATTTATTTATTTTTAGCGTAACCTACCTTTGAGGTTCCCTGTTAGGAATTGCAGAGTACGAAGGGATAAACTAGTATTACTACTTGGGGATAATTCTGGATTAAGACAATGCTTCCCATGTGAAGTCTGTTGAGGGGCATAGTAGTCCTTTTCTTTTGTTATCTGTTATAGAGAATCACTAGGACCTCTTTTATATATTCTAAGCTCAGGTAGTGTAAGGTTCATGCTTATTACAATGAATTAAAATTGAGAGCTTGTTTGAAGTTTATCCTTATCCCCCCTTTCCTCTTATCAGTCCCCCCCCCCTGTTACTTTTCAATCCAGTTATACCTTAAGAAATGGTTAACTCATATACCTTGCATATAAATCATATGTGCTTCCTTTTTTTATAGGCAATGAGCGCAAAACATCTATGAGTTGGTTTGTCTATAATTTCTGGAATAGTGTTATATCAATAATTTTAACACATTTCTATTTGTAGGAACATTTGGTCCAACCGCCAACGGGTTATCTTATATACCATTTTAATATCTGTTTAATTTATCACCTTGTCACATTTCTACCATGATTACTGCCGAGTAATTCTATGTATAAAAGCAAATAGTGTGTTTTCCAAGAATGATACACACTGTTGGGACTCATTTTCTATTAAGTCTTTAGAGTGCTTGGTGACTTGAAACTTTTCTTACCAGCTTATTTACATTTCCAGGGTCTGAATTATTAGGTACTATGACTTCCATCATAGTTATACATTTAAATAATGTTTTACCTTTTATTTTATGCAGGTTGTGCCTAATGTTGCGATGGTTGAAACATATGCTAGATTGCTGGTTATAGCACCACATTCATTGTTCCGTTCACACTTGAGTGTAACTTCTTTTACCCAGCAAAAACTTAATGGTTTAGTAAAAATGTTTAATTTTTCTGTGACTTATTGCTTAGTGTTGAGATAAGAATGGCAACTACTTGGATGTGCGTATCAAGGTTTCATATCAAGTCCACCTCATTGATTTGTTCTTTTACTGGAGTACCTTTTCATTCGTAAGAGAACTTATCTATATTCATTATGAATTAACCTAATATTGTTACTCTCTTGGTATTCTTTGAAATGTGTATTCTGAAGAAGTTTCTTCTTCGGCATAAGATCGATTACTAATGGAGGGATAACATGTTATTTTGGCATCACTCGATTCAAGTTGCTCCTCACTGATGAGTCATCTTGGTCAGTGTTTGTCTCGAGTATTTAAACTGATTTGTAATTACTAACTAATATCCTCCACAGTCAGTAAGTTGTTCTCATTAGTTTTATGAGTATCTGTTGATGTAAGGCTCTGTAGTTGGAGGGGATAAACATTTTTTTGGTCACTCTACTTTAGATCAACTTACAAATGAGTCACGAATTTTTTTTTTACGGTCAACTTACTGACATAGTTGTCACGGCAGCACGGCGAGTTATGGCGGTAGCCGACTGCCTGGACGCCGAGGCGATAAGGTGACCGTCATGGCGTCCGTATGACGAAAAGTCGTTTACAATGTGCAATTTATATACTCCCTCCGTCCCAGAATAAAAGTCTTGGTGAATTATTCACGCATATCAAGAAGAGGAATAAAATAACAAAATTGCCAAAAATAATGTCATCATTCATTTCCGATGTAGGTGAGAGGGTGACTTTTTAGCTTTTCAATTTAAAATATTTTCAACACATAATTAATTATACTTATTGAATATGGAGAGAGAATTAGAATAAGAAAAATATGAGATATTTAATGCTAAGGGTATAATAAGAAAAATTATGTAAAAGTTTGGTTATTAAAGGAAAGTGGACATTTAACATGGGACTATCCAAAATAGTAATGAAGACTTTTATCCTAGGACGGAGGGAATGTTATTTATTTTACTTAACAAGTATATTGGCAATAAAATTTCATATACATTAAAACTCAAAACATAACACTATGGAATAACATTAAAGGTATAATTATGTAAATACTTAGTAATAATAATCCAAAAACAAAACACTTACATATTAAAAATTAGTAAAAGAAATGAAGAATTCAACAAACACCACATAGAAAATAAAATTGCAACCAACCATCACAAATATGTTGTCTTATAAAGATGTGTCGAATCCGATTACTAATAAGTTTTTTAGAGTTTTATTTCCTTTCTTCCTGGTTTTTAATCGATGGGTCATGGGTTAATGTATCAGAACTGTAAAATACTTTGATTGAGCCAAAGCTGTTAAGGCGTGCATCATGGCGTCCCAAGGCGCACGCCTTAGCAGCTCCACCTCAAGGCGCCCATCTCCGTATCATTGCCTTAACAACTATGCTCACTGAATTTTAATTTTCTTACAAATCGTTACAAAAACCATCAAGTCTTTTGACTTTTAAAGATTTGAGCACATATGATACTGAGTTGGAAAAAAGAGTTAATGTGGCAAAAATGATCTGACCTTTAGGTCAATAATAATAATAATAATACTAAAATAATAATAATAATAATAATAATAATAATAATACCGATAATTATAATAATAATAATATCGATAATAATAACAATAATAATAATACCGATAATAATAATAATAATAATAACGATAATCATAATAATAGCAATAATAATAATTAATAATAGTACCGATAATAATAATAATACCGATAATAATAATAATATTCATAATAATACATATAATAATAATATTTTAAATTTTTATGTTTATAATTTCCTTAATTATATTTGCTAATAATTACATAAAAATTCATTTGATATTAATTATAAAAATAATCAAATATATTTTTTCAATTATGTTATTGTATTTTACATTTTTTTACCAAGTGTTTTTATTTATATTTTATTTTAAAAGAATTTCTTTCATTTTCTCTATAAAATTTGTTCATTTCCACTTTTATGTCAGCTTTCTCTCTCCTATGTGGTCAAACTGTTAAAAGTCAAAGGACTTAACAGTTTTTGTAACGGTTTGTAAGAAAATTAAAGTTCAGTCACTGTAAAAAAAAAAGGTTTAGTGACTTATTTGTAAGTTGACCTAAAGTAGAGTGATTAAAAAAACATTTATCTCGTAGTTAGAGAGTTTTTGTCCTCCTCCATCCCCTTGTTAGGTTGGGTGGTTTTTGTCCTTGCAAGCTTTTTTGTTCTTATTCTGCTTTAGAGTTTTATATTAATTGGATTTGAGGGTTAGTATTTGTGGTCATTGGGGTTTAAGTCTATAAATGCATTTTGGCATATTATTTGGAATTGGCAAATGAATGATCGTAGAAATTGCAGTAGAGAACTAATTTCTGTCTTCTTTTTTTTTTCTTCCATTTAATACTTACAAGCCCACTTATCCTGTGCAAAGCACGAGGTGCGTGTGTGGTGGGTTTTTAGGTTAATTATCAACACAAAATTGCATGTAGATGATTGATTACTTTTTTACTAAAGGTAAGGAATTATATAGTGTAGACTTGTTCAGTTCATTATTAACATAATCAATGATTAGAACTATCAGTACTATTATTATGTTTCTGTAAGTAATTGTATAGAATCTGATTGTACTTGGTAAGGACCCTACAGGTAACCAATTATATTAATCTACTTTATTAGATTTATTAAGCTCGTTTTTGACAAGGAGTTTAAAAGGTAAAGAATTGCACTGGATACATTTTAATTTCTTTTTTGCAAGGTCTTGTAAGCCATAAATAACACGTGGCAACATGCAATATATTCAAACAACACTAACCAAGGCTAACTGAGTCAACTCGGTTGAATGACCGGAACTGACTCATATTGTGCTCATATATATAGAGATTATTTTATATTTCTTCATGCTCTTATTTCTTTCCTCATAACAATCCCCGACTCTAATGCTTTTATAGTAGTTTATTGTCGCTGGCTGAACTGCTTGCAGTTAGATTTGAAGTCTTTCCAGTAAATACTATTATGTTCGCTGTTTCAGTCATTTTGGACAAGCTTTACTTTGTTGACATTTCACTTCCACAATGATTTAGTAAGATGAGTAGATGAATGATTTTTCAGTTGATTTTGTTTCTTATGTTTGTGCATGGAATTTATTGTTGGGGTTTGCTACTATCCTTTTTATTTTGTCTTCATATTTTAGTTATATCTTAGCAAACACCTTATGTTAATGTTTGTTTAATGTTGCAAATTTTGTAGCATCTAACACAAAGGAATCCTTCCACATTGAGTAAACCCGGAGCTACTCTTTTGGTGCTTGAACTTTTAAACTACCGATTCCTTTCACTCTACAGGTAATTGAAATTCAGCCCATTTCATGGTTCAAAGTCGCGGTAGCGGCCTAGGTTGCAGAAGTTTTTTTGACTCGGTTCCGGTTTTGGGCGATATGCACTGATGCTAGATCTTCAAATTATTTATTTATTTACTATTATTTTTATTAGTTAATGTGTAAATATACATATTTTATTTATTATTATTGCTTCTTCTATTCCACAAAATAATTCCTATTGTTTGATATTATTATTCTTACTCCCCGTGTTCCATAAAGAGTACCATTTGTTATTTCACCTTCCTCCGTTACGCCGTTATTTTTCCGCGATTTCTCCATTTGATCGTTATTTTTTTCCGTTACAGTTAAATTTCGCCTATACACAACTTTACATTGATAATGCTTGAAATTACAATTCGTGACTCATTATAGGATTAGTGAGTGAAGAAACCAAACCCATACGTCAAGATTTTGGCAACTCGGCCGATCCTTTGAACCATGACCCATTTTATGGAACACTACTATTTTAAATAAGAACTAGTATATACGTGATCATGTGAGACAAGATGTAAGCATTTGCTTAAATATCAAAGATTTCTATGCCAGTTTTTGTTTCCACATACTCTGTTTTCAGCTTCTGTAGATCTTTTGAAAATTTGAATGTTTATTTAATTTAATGAATATATGGGAATAATAATTTAAGTATGTAACATGTGTTAGTTCATCTGTTTTCCTTCTTTTTACCTTTTTTAGGTATCAAGGGAAGAGCAAAAATTTAATGTATGATGTCACAAAAATAATTGCCACTCTAAAAGGGAAACGTGGAGATCATCGCACTTTTAGATTGGCTGAAAACTTGTGCATGAATCTAATTTTGTCATTGAGAGATTTTTTTATTGTGAAGAAAGAAGGAAAGGTGTGAATTATATTGCCTACGTACTAAAATCTCCTTTTCTGTTGCATTCAATTGAAATTTTCTGTTCATCAAAACATTTTGCAGGGTCCCACTGAATTCACTGAAACTTTGAATCGTATAACCATCATGACTCTTGCCATCATCATCAAAACACGTGGAATTGCTGATGCTGAGCACCTTCTCTATCTCCAGACGATGTTGGAACAGATATTAGCGACTAGTCAGCATACATGGTCGGAAAAGACTCTCCGCCACTTCCCTTCTATTCTACGTGATGCCCTGATTGGGCGGATGGATAAACGGGGCGAAGCAATACAAGCATGGCAGCAGGTTATTCTATGGCTTCAGATTAAATTTCCAAAATTTTCATCCTTGATTTACTTCGTGCCTTATTTGTTGGATATGTTTTTTGATTCTCTCTCTGCAAATTTAAACTTTTATTCTACCTTCAATTTTCTTTTGCTATTTTTTTGTTGCCATTTGGTCATGGTTCTGCCTGAATGTTCTTCTCTCTTCCTCCATATTCAGTTAGTGTATTTTTAATTGATGTGTGGTTATACATATGGTCAGTCATATATTAACAAAATTTCCACAAAAGTAAATCAAAATGCAACTGGAATCATAAGTACAATAAAATGTGAAGAACTTCTTTTTTTCATGAATAAAGTGCCCTCTTTATCTAATTGCTTGCAAGAACTTGAGATTGAGAAATATTATTTTCAAATCCGAAGAGAGAAATTTTTCGATCTGTAATAGTTTGTGCTTCATTTTTCCAAGAAAATGCAGATGCTAGGGTGCATGCTTGCTGAAAGGACAAAGTATTCAAGTAAAAACACGACAAATTCGCGAGTCGTAGAATTTAGCATCAATTTGTGACGAGTTGTGATGAAATCCTCTTGAATAGTTTGAGCACATGCAAACAATTCCAATTATTGCAGATGTAAGATAGACTAATGTGATCACTACTACAATTGTATTTGGAAAAGAGAATGCCATATTAAAGTTTGTTAGAGCTATTGAAGAAAGAGACAAAAAGGATTTATATACCTGACCCAAAGTAGGTGGAACAAAGTGCCTCGAGGGTTTTAGTTTTTGTTTAGATTTATACCAATTGTGAATTTTGAAGAACGGGGCTAGAGAATACAATAGAAGAGAACCAAGATTTGTCCTTAAGAAGAAATCAAGTACCTCCCTTGTCCTCTATTTAAGAGTCTCATGTACTAATGAAATGGCAGTTAAGATTTTCAAATCTATCCCTATTAAATTTTGGTAGGCCCACTTTCCCGTTGTTCTAATTTGACTTGAAAAAGTAGATGATAGAGCCGCCTTCATTTCCCCCCATCTTTGTGTTAAAATAACCTAAATCCAAGAAGGATATTGTGGCATTTTGAAGCATGTTAAACATTAAAAGTGCAAGTTTGACATCTAATTTGGGGCATCCCAAATGGAAAAGTTTGTCATTTCAAGGAAAATAGAGGGTGCACAATTTTCAAAACTGTAGCAAAGAAGACAACCTTTTTAAGGATGCATAAAGCATGAGAGCAAATAGAAGTCTCAAATATAACCCTATTTTATAAAAGGTGAACGAAAGAAACCAATTACATAAGATTCTTGAAGGCAAAACAATGAATTATCCGTTGTAGTTGACAAGTTTTAATGATTACGCCAATGAACTTTTAATTTTTCAAATTATCCAAGTAAACTAATTATTATTTTAAAATTTTGTCATTCTGTTATCTGGCTCACGGTTGATAAATCTTTTCAGCTTTTATCTTACGTGGACATGAAAAAGAAAAGAGAAAAAAAAAATAAATGACATGATTTACAAACTACAGAGCAAATGTACAACCCCAGATAATCAAACAAGAGGCCTTCTTCAACAAGAACCCCAGATAATCAAACAAGAGGCCTTCTTCAACAAAAACATGAATCAATTGAAAATCCACATGAATTTACATAAATACAATCTAAATCTAAAAAAAAAAACAGATGAGAGAAACACTATACCAACCATGTCTTGAAAGAGGAGTCAACTATGCCGTCTCGGATGCTAAAGATAAAAGGGTTTCTAGTAGCTACGGTGTAAATCAAACGGTGCTTTCTCAGCCATGTCTCAATTATCTGGGTCGTGTTGCTTGCTGTTGGGATTTTCAGTAGCCTTTGCCTCCATTTTTCCTTTGTCCTCTTTGCTTAAACCTTTTTCTTTCCTAATTTTGCAAGTAATATTAGTAGACACGATTCTTCAAGCATTCGTCACAAAAGGGAAAATTGATTACTCTTTCCATCTCCTTTACTCGTCGTTTGGCCCAAAAACATATTCAATATTAACAAATTTTGTTTGCCAAATTTTGCACAATATCTTGACAAAGCTTCATCTGGAAAAAAGAAAAGAAAATAGAAAATAGAAATCCATTTGAACCCATAAACAGTTGCAAATACTAGTACTACTAAGTCCACCACCACAATCACAAACACCACCACCACAATCAGAATCACCACCCAACACCCATTCCTCCCCACCACAATCAAATCAACTATCACCCACCTCAAATCTCTAATTAAAAATTCAAACATAAAACAACACCATAAATACACAAATCTGGAGAAAGATTTGAAATAAAAAGTAGATCGAGAAAAAAAAGGAGAAAGATTTAAAATAAAAAAGTTGTCAATCAATTCAGATCAGATCAAATCAGAAAAAACTGTCATCAATGGCGACACCAACACTACGCAAATTCATGGATAAGATCATAAGATCTCCGTTTCCGTCACTGAATCCTACGAGCTCTTCGTTGAGTAGCGCGACTTCCTATCTGTCGCTTGGCACTCGCCGCGCCTCCTGGAGGATCATTTCGTCGACCGAGCAGAAGGAGTCTCGCAACAACGCTGATCACGTGGCGACGATCAAAGAGTACAGATTTGTCCATCAACAATGGGATTTTGAAGCTTCTGGATACCAAATTGATTCTGGCTACTTCCACTGGGGACTCGAAGGTCTTTTATTTGAAAATGAAAGGAGATTATCATAGGTACTTAGCGGAGTTTAAGACTTTTGCTGATAGGAAGGAGGCTGCTGAAAATATTCTGCTTTTTTTGTTTTCATTTTTAAGTTTTTTATTATTTTTTCGTCACATAAGTAATATTTTTGATATTTGTATTTCTTTTCCAGAGCCACGTAGATAAAAAATTAACGTCTATTTAATTTTTTTAGCGAAGTGACCCAATTTTAAAATAATAATTAGTTTACTGGGGTAATTTGAAAAATTAAAAGTTTAATGGTGTAATCAGTAAAATTTGCCAACTACAGTGGATAATTCATTTGTTTTGCCGATTCTAGAATATGCTTTTTACTGAAATGAACCAAAAAATGCCATACTTCCACAAACTTAATGGTCCTTGCCTATGCAGTCACTCTGGAAACTAACTAAAATACTTATAATGATTTTTTTTCACCTTCCTTCAATTTTCTTCTGTTTCTCGCTAGAACTTAGGTTTAGAGACCAAGAGTATTTTTCACAATATTTTAGTCTTTTACTTCCTTCTTTCCAATTTCCAATAATAACTCAGCTAATAACTTACCTCTGTACATTAATGTTATGTTTAGACTCAGTATTTTACACATTTTTTTTAGTCTTTTACTTCTTTCATATTTCCAGTTATAGTTAAAAGCAAGTCCTAGAGAGGGTAATACTTGCGTCATTCATCACGTAAATCATGTCCATCCTTGCTGGAATTGAGCTTAAATTCAAAATGTAAGAGAATAATTGATTACTAATCTGAACCAAAATCAAAAGCTTTCATATCTCACAATGAAGTGCCAAAGATTTAGGAAGTGCGTTTTTGTGACACTAAGTTGGTCTAATGTCTTAATCATTTCTTTTGGCAGGCTGAAACAACTGTGATTAATCAATGCACACAGCTTCTTTCACCATCAGCTGATCCTACTTATGTCATGACTTATATCAGTCATAGTTTTCCTCAACATCGACAATATCTTTGTGCTGGAGCGTGGATACTGATGCACGGCCATCCTGAGAACATCAACAGCGCAAACCTCGTAAAGTCTCATGGCTTCGTTCTCCACTTCATTTCTATGATTTGTTCTTAATTTCTTCCTCTCTCTCTCTCTCTGATGTGAGATGAAATACAGGCACGTGTCTTAAGAGAGTTTTCCCCTGAAGAAGTTACAGCAAATATATATACAATGGCGGATGTCCTTCTGCATCATCTTCAATTGGAGCTACAGCGTGGGCATTCCTTACAGGTCTTGTACTTCTTATTGTTTTGTTCTCCCCTCATTCTTAAAAACTTCTGCCAAGTATTTCTTTGTTGGTACTTCTTTACTTGAAGTTCCCATCTGATTTTATTTAGGACCTTATACTAAAAACCTGTGCAAATTTGGCATTCTTCATTTGGACCCATGAGCTGCTGCCTCTAGATATTTTGCTTCTGGCACTAATTGACCGTGATGATGATCCCCATGCATTGCGAATTGTGGTACAGTACTTGAACTATTACTCTTTGTTTTCTTCATCAATTCAAACTGGTCTTTTAATTTCATACTATTATTTTTCTCAAATTTGGGTTATATACTGAATCAGATTACGGATGTGCCTAATTGAGCTCATTGCTATGTTATGTTCTCTTTTGATATTCTTCTAAGTTGGAATTAATGGAATCTGCTACTCTACAGAAGAACTAAAGATTCAGAAAATAGGAGGATGGATTCAAAAACTAAGTGATGTGCATTGCTATTTTCAACTGTTTTTCAGTGCTTTTAAATAGTTAATCATATAGCTAAGATACGCCTTAATATCTTCCTGACTAGACACTTAGGTACATGCCCTCTCTATTTATTTATGAACACTAGCATAGACTTTAAGATATTAAAATGTTAAATATCAACAATAGGTGGCTTCCCCAAGTGGTGGCAACATTTTCAGGTGATAGTGGAATTCTTATCCAGAAAATGCTACTTGATTCTTTTCATTAGATGTTCCTAGCAAAAAAGTGAAAATTGAGGTTCTAAAGGAACTTGTGTGGATGTGATATAAAAATAAGTAATATTTCATACTAGATCAGTTTAAGGTCTGACACCCTAACCTAAGAAATTGGTATATTAGCTACATACTAATTGGATGTGTTAAACTCAACTTAACTTGTGGAGTCTTTGGTAATGGATGTGCTTGGATTTCTACAATTGATATGACTTCAACTCGCACATTTGGTTTGTTGCTAAATTTGAAATCAAATGCTTTTTATGTTACAAATTTGACAATTATCTGAATACAGTTAAATTAATTAAAATATTTGAGATGTTTGTATATTTCCTTGCCAAGGGATGGATTTTGTCCATAATCTTCTGTAGTGTAACTTATGTGGTTCTAACCGTAGATTTCCCGTTTCTTACATATAACTTAACTCTCCAGTCTTGTTTGTCTAAATTTAGTCATTCAATGTTTCCTGTTATGTGAATCTTTTGTTTGGATCTACTGATTTACTTCTCCATCCTCTCTCCTAAGACTTTTGGGATAAGATATTACAAAACCTTTTATAATAATTGTCATGCGAGTAGGGAAGATCAGAGAAACAAATAAAAACAAGGACGGGGTTCTATTTCTTGACTTTCTTTTGTTTTGGATGACTTTGTCATCAGCTTGCTTCAGAGGATTTCCCCTGTAAGATTTTCTAAAATTGGATGGCTTGAGGGATTTTTTTTCTTAGTCATTGATCTTATTTTCAGATCTCTTCTTAGCTTAGTGCTCGTTCGGTGTTGTCAAATCAGTATTAGAAATTCTTTTCAAACCAAGTGACTTGGGTCCATAATTTTATAGACTTGACAACTTTGGACCGCTGCTTACGCCTAGGCGTCCTGGCGTTGGAGAAGGGCAAGAAAACGCCTTGGACGCTGAGCCGTCAAGGCTCGCGCATTGGTAGCGAACCCCCAATGCTTTTTCAATTATTCAAGTAACTCAATCCATGATCTTAACCTAACCCATGACTCTACTCCTTTGAATGAGAGTAATGCTCGTGAGGGAGACGGAAATGACTTTGTAGTTGATGATTTTGCTTGAGCTATGACTACAAACAAAGTAGAGAGAGAAGACTTTTTCATAGTATTAGTTATTATGTTTTAGGTTTTAGTGTAAAATTTTATTGTGCAATATACTTTTGAAATAAAATAAATAATGTATAAATTGCACATTGTTAACGACTTCTCGCCATACGGACGCCATAACGGGCGCTTAGGCGTCCTGGTGGTCAACTACCGCCGCGTCGAGCCTTGGCGCTGTGACAACTATGTATATTAGACAATGTTTTCAAAGATCAGTATGTGTCCAATCTTTGTAGGATTTTTTAGGTGGTTTAGGAGATTCGTGATGTAATGTCATATTGGCTAAGAAATACTTCCTATATTCTGAAATGAGAATCTTATTTCTTTTGTTGACTCCTGAATATATGAAGATTTGCATAAGATACACTTGGACAAAAATTTGTTCTAATAATGAATTTAGTCTTTGAAGTTTAATATTTGAGAAAAAATCATCCAAAAAATTTATGTCCTAGTATGTCTTGTATAAACCTTAATATTAAAAAAAAAAGGACTGTCTTTTCGAGACCTAGTATGATGTAAATTCCTGTTGACGTATGCTTAGAAAATTAGTCTATCAGAAAGCAGATTGTTTAAAAACCAGTTTTAGTTGTAGAATCCTTTTAATGGTGATTAATTCATCTTGGGTTTTTGTTTTATTTTCCCCGTGTATTCTTTGTCCTTTGCTTTTGAGGAGATATCAATCTATTAATCCTCAATGATATATGCCATTTCTTAGACATGTCTGTGTACTATTCAGGTGCTATTCCTTTTTTAGAGTTCAGAGAAGTGTATTCGTCTTGTCTATATTCTCCTGGAAATTATTAGGAATTTTGCAACTGAAATGAAGATCGACAACCGACACTATAAATTGTTGATATTCCATATTAATTTACATTTCAATGTCATTGGGTTTAAGTAAATTATCTAGTTTTCCCATTCTGCAGATCAATCTACTTGAGAGACAGGAGCTTCAACAGAGAGTAAAATTTTATCTTACAAATCGTGGCCGGCCTGAGCATTGGCTTTTGTCTGGAACTTTTAAGCGTGTTGAATTGCAGAAGACTCTTGGAAATCATCTGTCTTGGAAAGATAGGTGAAGTCTTGAAAATTTTAACTCGATTTGAATTCACTGAAGTGATATACAAGGTTCAACGTTATTGACTTCAATTATAGATTTAAGGATGAGAATTTACACAAATTAACTTACTGGGATAAAAGACTATCTTTTCTTACATATTTATTTTTTAATTATGTTTTTTCTTCTTTTTTCTTTTTGGCTTTGCTGAGAAGTGAGAACCTTGGAAATTCCAATGTCAAGTATCCTGTTACATTCTTTCTTTTTAAGATCGAAAAAACATTATAATAATAATTACAATAATAAGTAGAAGATTTATTAATAGACAGAATACAAACATAGAATTAATCGAACAGAGCACTTGAAAAAGAGTAGCCCTTCAATCGAATTCTGAGTATCAAACTCGTGTTAACATAGAATTAAAATTTCATAGATATGTCACTATTTCCATTGGTACCTAAGATATGCATATGTCTAATACTATCATCTATCTATATATATGTATGTATTTATATGTGTGTGTGTGTGTGTGTGTCAATGTTGATTTTTGATAATATAAAGTCACACATTGAACAAGTTAAACCTTAAGACTCTGTATATAAACCTAGTGGCTTAGTCCACTTAGGATCAATTGGTTTGAGTTTAAATATACAACATTCATTCAGTTGATATTGAAATCAAACAAATTGGTATAAATATATGTAATCATCCAAAAGTTGATTTCTTGTTGGTAGTGTAATTGTATCTTTGTTTGTGTCTCTTCTTGTTTTATGGTGAAGGGGTGTAGTTTTGGAACATTTTCTAGTGGCATAGTTATCTTTTGTTATACCCCTATGCTCAACATTGTGTGTAGTTCTGTGTACATGGGCTTTGTCCTTAGTTATCAAATAAAAAGAAAATACAACTCAGTTCTGTCTAATTTAGATGAGCGATGTCGTAGACTCATTTGGTCTGGTCATTATATGTTTTGCAGGTATCCGACATTCTTTGATGATATTGCTGCACGTTTGCTTCCAGTCATCCCCTTAATTATCTATAGGCTTATTGAAAATGATGCCATAGACGCAGCTGATAGAGTTCTTCAAATGTATTCGGGGTTTCTTCATTACCATCCTCTAAATTTTACATTTGTTCGTGATATACTTGCATATTTCTATGGTCATCTTCCAGGGAAGCTCATCCTCCGAATTCTGAACGTGCTAGATATTAAAAAGGTTATGGTTCAACATCTTGCCTCCCCTTGCTTTCTTCTTTTAGTCTGCTTCACTTCATTTAATGGCATCTTCTTTTCCCCCTCCCACTTTTCCTTTTCAGATCCCTTTTTCAGAGTCTTTCCCTCAACATATCAATTCCCCAAATGCTGCCACGTCTCCACCATTGGAGTACTTTGCAACTCTTTTACTTGGTCTTGTGAATAATGTTATTCCTCCTCTAAATAACTTAAAGTATGGAGCAGTTGGAGATGCTTTAAATAATTCAACACGTACTCCACATAACAAGACTCCAGCAACATCTCAGTCTGGGCCAACAAACGCTTCTGAAGGTCAGAAAGCATTCTATCAAATTCAAGATCCTGGCACATTTACGCAGCTAATTCTTGAAACCGCAGTCATAGAGATACTATCACTTCCTGTACCTGCATCCCAGATTGTAGCATCGCTTGTTCAAATTGTTGTTCACATACAACCAACTCTAATTCAATCAAGTCACTGCCTACATACAACTTCTAGTGGTATTGGGGTATGCTCTGTTTTGCCTACTTCCCCCTCAGGGGGAAGCACCGATTCCATGAGTGCGAGTAGATCAACACCTTCAGTTTCAGGGATAAACCCCTCCAACTTTGTTTCCCGGAGTGGTTATACATGCCAGCAGTTGTCCTGCTTGCTTATCCAAGCTTGCGGTCTTCTTTTGGCTCAGCTTCCTCAAGAGTTTCATGTACAACTTTATATAGAGGCATCACGTGTAATAAAAGACAGCTGGTGGCTTACTGATGGGAAAAGGTCCCTGGGGGAACTAGACTCTGCTGTTGGCTATGCTCTGTTAGATCCAACCTGGGCAGCCCAAGACAATACCTCTACAGCCATTGGTATGCACTACAGCAGTCATTATCAATGATAACCTTGCAGTAGACGGAGTATTAGTTTTTGATCGTGTCCTTTACAGTATAAAACAAAGTTAAAGTGATTGATCTATTCGTTGATGACTATAACTTCTGTCAAGCCATATCAATTTTCTTTATTTTATATACTATAGTAACAACATGCCTTTCTGGTTCAAGGATTTAATGCTCCTTCTAGGTAGAAGTAGACCTAGAGCTCTGGGGCTTTAATGTTGCGATTGTGAGTTTGAAGGAATGGGATGGGAAAGGGAAGTATAGGAGGGAAAGGGAAGTATAGGAGGGAAATGATTATAATTTTCTCGTCATGTTTGTGAGTTTTAGAAAGGAAGAGAATGGAAGGGAAGGGAAAATATTTTTATTTTTAAACTACACTATTACTATATTACTCTTATATATTAATGTAATAAATGATATGATTTATTTTGAATGGTTACTTTAGGTAATATAAAATATCTAACTTTCCCATCCCTCCAAATCCTCCCACTTTTGGGGGAATGTTTTGAGCCAAAAATGAAATCAACTTTACTTCCAAATCCCTTCCCTTCTTCTTAAAAAAAACTCACAAACATTTCTCTAAAAAGAACTTACAAACACAGTATAATAAGAGATAGTGCTGGTTTGGAATGCAGAGTTCATCTACTTATTTCTAACAATATTTCTCTGTCCAAAATCTGATCCTGTTTGTTATTTATTGTCAGGTAATATTGTGTCCTTGCTTCATTCTTTCTTCAGTAACCTTCCACAAGAATGGCTAGAGGGCACAAACCTTATCATTAAGCATCTCAGGCCAGTAACATCTGTTGCAGTGCTGAGAATATCATTTCGTATTATGGGCCCGCTGCTTCCGAGATTGTCCAATGCTCACACTCTGTTTAATAAGGTATAGAAAAGCATTCACTTGTTTTTATGTATTCTTTGTGAAACCTTTTCTCAGATCTTATCACGATTTATGAACTCTTTCTTATGTTCTTCACCTTACTTTGGAATCTGTTTCTTAACTTATTGCACTCACTGTGTTGAATATTCTACACCACCATGTCTGACTGACCAAATCCCAGACTCCTAGGCCATGTTTATTTGCAAGGATTATAATTCCAATACTATTAATCATAGGATTAAATAGTCCTAGTCACATGTTTGTTTTTTATGAGATTATTCATGGAAACTTAAAATAATCCAATGTTATGTTTGTTTTTTTCAGGATTAATTAAAAGATTGGATAAAAAAATATCGTTTGGACTATTATACCCTTACCAATAATAACATATTTTAAACTATAATTTAAATTTGTTTATACATCAAAAAATGATGAACAATTAATTAGAAACTTTTAAATATTGTTGAAATAAATTAGTAAGTTCACAATGCTTCACCAAGAACTATGTGAATATTTGGAAATCAAATTATCATAAATTAACACATAAATTAACAAATAAATAGCTGGTTGAACTATGCATAAAGTCCAAGGTCCAAACGCTATAAATATGTACAATTTTTTTCGTTTGAGTAGTACATACCAGCACCGATATATACCGGTGTACCGTTTTGAATTTATTATTAAAAAAATAAAAACATAAATATATATCTAAATACACATTTATATGTATAATATTTATGATTAATTATATATAAAATTAAATAACTAATCAATGGCTTCAACATGTAAACTAGTAAATAAACAATGATAATTAGTAAACTAGTAACTAAACAATGTCTCCAACTTTCTAAGTGGGTAAGTTTTAAGTGATGCAAGGTATATTACGAAAATGTATACTATCATAAAAAGTTGAGATTAATTTTGTTTAGAAATTTTTAATTCCAAATAGTGGGGATTATAATACCTAGTTGAACATGGTATTAATAATCTTCCATAGTAAGCCATTTTATAATCTATTATGGAGCAATAGTCCCAAGTCCAAATTTAAAAACAAACAAATCAGTTGAGATTAATAGTTCTATCCCAAGTATAATCCTTACAAACAAACATAGCCCTAATGACATCTATGATGTCTTTTCCTTTTTATCGTACTACTTTTATGCTTTCATACGAGATACATTTTCAGCCTATTCCAACTAGTTTAAGATAAAAGGCATTGAGTTGAGTTGAGGATGAACTGTGTGCCTTCGAGCATCCATTGTTTTCCCTTTCGTTGAAAATTCAATGCTGGAAACATCTACTGTAACTTTGCCTAGGAATGTTAGAGAAAGATTGTAGGCGTAATGTCAATATGGCAAGTAATATAGCATACACTGCAATATATTGAACCAAACCTGCATTGTTTGCTTTAATTGGCATAGCTTTCGAATGTTTACCTTCCATCAAAGAAACAGAAAAATAGGATTTATAAGACCCAAATAGGTACATGTAATGCTTTTGGTGAGGCCCGTTTAAAGTTGGAAAAACATGCTCTTGAAAGAAACCTTCCTTTCAATTGAATATAAGGTACCCTAGATTTGCGTACAAGGACATTGACTAATGATGGTGTTCATCCTTAAAGAGGAAAAAGATTAATCTTAAGTAATGTAGCAAGGCTGTGCAAAAATATTGGCAACCAGCCCTTCTTTGACTTTTACATAAATGTCAACTTTGTGTGCTATATATTGAACCCCTAGCTTCTCTCATACTATTTTCCTCCTTTGGCATGTGTCTTGAAACTCATGTGTATTCTTTTTCTCAAATAACTATAATGATGAAGAGCATAACTATCAAGAAAAAGAAAATATTAATGAAGAACAAAGAAATGATGCATTATCAGGTGTTTCTTAAATGGTAGTTGCAGCGAGTTAAACATTGAATTTTATGGTTCACAATTTATTGCTTATGTTTCCTCCACTTTTATCTTTCCAAATTTGTCTGCCAGAGTCTCTCAATGCTTTTAAATGTAATGGTGGATGTGTTTGGGAAGAACTCACAGCCATCTACTCCAGTGGAAGCATCAGAAATAGCAGATCTTATTGACTTCCTGTAAGATTTAAGTTTCCTGTCCTTGAATTAACCTGTTGAATGATTTATGTTAGTTTTATTTAATTTTATTAAATCAGTTGCAATTGTCATTTCATAGTTATCATCCATTTTTCTCCTTAGGCATCATGTTGTCCACTATGAAGGACAGGGAGGGCCTGTGCAGGGGACCAGCAAACCTAGAGCAGAAGTTTTGGCTCTGTTGGGAAGAGCATTGGAAAATTTACGTCCAGATGTTCAGCATCTTCTTTCTCACTTAAAAACTGATGTAAATAGTTCTATATATGCTGCTACACACCCAAAGCTTGTCCAGAATCTCTCATAAACAATTTTTTTTTTACCATATTCCTTTATAAGCTGATCTAGGTGTCACTGAAAAATGGAAGCTTTTCATGGGATAAATTCACAGCGACTCTGTTTTTCCACATTATGCACTCTAAAACCCAAGATGTAGCACACGTCTTGATGAATGTTGCAAATTTTTATAATTTTCTGGGGATTACCAACAGATCACTAACAATCCTGTCTTCCAAGCTAATAGCAGCCCTCTTGGCAGATGTGGTGTGTCCTAGTCCAAGGTGCAAAAATGAGAGCAGGCTAATGCAACTCCAGGTTCTGCATGGGTAGTTAGGTTGAGTGTTTTGTTCAGAGTTTTCCAGAATGTTGCTACATTGCCTTAACCTGTTGCTGAAGCTAGAGTATTGTAAATTTGTACCCAAATTGTAATCGAAAGAAAGAAACAATGTATATGTAAATATGATGATGGGGGAGATAGGTAAGAGGGTAGTTGGGAAGAGAGTCCAAGGATGTAGAGACTGCTGCAGAAGCCCCACTGCTGGAAAATTCAAAATATTCCCTGAGAAGGATACACCTGTACTGATACTTAATCTAATGTTATCTCAAAATGTCGATTTTAGCAGTTTAGAGGAACCTCTCTTTTATTTTTAACCTTTTTCTGAAGGGTTGTAACTTATTCCGCTTCTGGCAGTTAGTTTCAATATGCTAGTGTCTTTGTGCTATGGAAACTGCATAACACTGGTTATGTTACTCGGTTCCATCTAGATACTAGTTGAACAAATGCGCAGTTAATTGATGCCTTTTAGGTTTCTGGTCTTGATGATATGCATGCGTCATCTTCCCTGCTGTAGTATCATTTGCAAGGAAATTCAAAAAAATCGTGCCAAACAAAGGTTAGTTCAGTACTTTTTTGTGTATGTAAAGAATGCATTATGAGATGGATCCAATTTTTTAGCCCCACTAAAAGTCTAAAACAACACAACTTGTGAGCTATAGGAGAGTAAATGAATACAATATGCTCACACATAGTATGAATTAAATGGAGGAAGAATATATTGCCACACTAATTTACATTTGTAATTGGTCATCACAGAACATCATCTACTTGGCAAGACCAGAAGCTAAAAACTGCATGCTACTTTTTTTACTTCATGCTGCATGAACCTAATAGTTCAATGCAGCAATGATGAAGACACTTCAATTTTGGTTGCAAATATACAGGGAAGAACAATCTGGGGTTGCATCGAGTACAACTAGAACTAACAGCAGAAAATTATGTACAAGTTTGCAATCCCGAAGGTATAGCCTTCAAATCCACCATATTAGTGAAGCTCAAAGGATTTGCCAGTCATCTTCCTGTGTATTGTTCTTTGCATCACCTGTGGCCTGTGGGCACCAAATCAAAGGGATCACCCTCGTGACCCGCAGAACTGTCACCACATGAGGTCTCATGGTGAGCTATCGCCTTCAATAAATTGCGTGTCTGAGTAACAGTAAATAGTGGAGCACCATTTGATTGATCTCTGCTAACTCAGAAGCCTGGAAGCAGAAATTATAAAAATCATCTGCAAAACAAGAACGAGCAACGGCAGTCAGCACAAGCTTCATTCTAAGATATTCTGATCAAGGCTCTTTTAGGTATATTCATCGTTAATAAAATAAAAAATTTAAAGAAAGGGGGTTAGCGGAGTGTACGTCATTTATCACATTCAGGATATCCATTTCTTTTCTGTTTTTATATTTTACTTCCACTCGAAAGTTGGAAGCTAGGACTAGGCTTAAGAATTATAGTCATTGGTCCACACACTCTTCATCCTCTTCACTTTATTTGGAATATATAGTCTATCTTGTTATATTTTTACTGTACTCACTTTTTTCTTTAGTTCTTCTCCATTGACCCCTACAACTTACATAATGTCTATGTAAAGGAAAAATATACATTTAAATGAAGTGACTTTCCCTACACTTCTTATTTCTTGGTGGAAGGGCAGACTAAACTGCTCCATTATTTCTCAAGACTTCGGTCCGTTTCAAAACACACCAAAACAAAATTAAATAAATCAGGAGATGCCAACATACCTTTGTCTCGGCAGTAAAATCCAATTGCCAAGGATGGATCAATCGAATCAAGGAGAATTTGCCGTATGACACTGGAATCATGAAGTAATAAAAGAATCACCAGTAAGCCACTACAGAGGTTTAGAAAGCCAAAGGCGATACAAACAAATATGAATCAAGCAATTTCACTTCAAGTCTCAAACATGAAGCTTACTTGCATTGATAAGATGAAGTATCAGCCTCCAGATTGTCCCACCTGATATCAATTGCCTGATGATTCAACCAGCAAGTGCAAAACAGTAATTACCAAAAAATTACTAACAAAAAGGGAAGAATTATGAATTCTTAACATTTATCAAACAGAAAGGTAATACTCCATACGTTCCAAAATACAGGAGCCATTTTGACAATTTGAGACAGTTTTAAATTCAAATTTAAAATAGTTCATATCAATTTCAAATTTGAAAATTTCTCAAATTGACTTTTTGAATTTGCAAATGTCTCAAATTAACTATAAAAAGTCAAAATTGCTCTCATATTTTAGAATGGAGGGAGTATATTTTTAAGAATAAAATCTAGGATAATAAAACCGAGCAATAAAGCACATTAAGGATTTAGTAAATAAACGCTCACATACAAACATATTACCTGACAAGGAACAAAAAACACAGACAATGAAGCAAGTAACTGTGTAAATTAGGCAGTGGAATCATCATAAATAAGCTTCCAAGCTTTAAGTAATTACATATATAATGCTAACCTTAAAAGGTATACATGCCAGCTTGGAGCTTAGAATTACAAGGTTGTGTGTATTAATGATAACATGAAATTGTTTCGTGTTGTATTTTTATTGGATCAAAAAAAACATAACTACGTCAGATTGGCATGGACCAATTACAGTCTCACAGGAGAGGACACACAAAGCCGAAACCATAACAAGACATTTGTCTAAGGGTGAGGCACACACATGGCATAATGTCCAACAACTCCAACCACCATAATCCTTAGGTTGGTTTAAATTAGCAGCAATAATAAGTGCACCCCTCCACCAAATGAAGATCATAAATTGCATTTAAGACAATGCAAGAATAAGCACCATATTATACATAATATTTGCTTAGCTACTGACAGCTAATAGATGACTATAGTATCTCGAAGTAACTTCATAGTAGAAAGGCTTTAGGATTACACTGCACCTGCTGAACTTCATGAGGATCAAGGTAAAAGGCTTTGTCACCTTGCACACCAACAATGTACGTCGAAGCACCAGGTCTACCTCCCAAGATCCCTAGGCTATGAGAAAAGGAGAATGTTGCAGCCAACAACGGAATGTACCTAATAAGAACCAAGAAATTATAATTGAAACATTAAGCAATTACTTCACTACATTTGCAAGCAATATCTGCTTGCCAATTTTTGACAGATCATATACAAAGAAAACAGTCCAGTTACATAAGAAAATAGAGCTAAGAAATTTACGAAAATAATGTATATATAAGAAAATTTTGATCCAAATACATCATACTCCCTACGTTACACAAAAGAGCCCCATTTTCGAAATTTACAAACTTTAAGGATATAGTTTTGTTCCATATTTACCCAAGTTTATTGAGTGTTCGTTAGTATTTAAGGAACAATTATGAAATAGTGCTGATACACTTGAGAACATTGTGTCATTTTATACTAACATCAAAAGAAATGAGACTCTTTTTCTAAAACCAAAAAATTTGGCAGATGGTACTCTTTTTGTGGAATGGATGGAGTAAGATTTATTTGGTGCATTGGACTTTTACAAGAGAATGATTTTTAAGAAATTACAGACCATAAGATGTCAACAGGTGACAAAACCTCCCCTGCATTTCTATTCATTTCCTATAGCCAAGAGATTATCATAGGCTTTCTGCCTCTTTTAAGCTTAGTGCTAAAAGACGTGAAACGCTTTAGTCCTTTTCCCCAATCACTAAACTCAGTAGAAGTGATAATTATGTTTCAAAAAATATTAAATGGTGAATTAGATGATACTATAACCCAAATCGGAGGTCACCGTGACTAATAGCATTTATACTTCTAATCATCAAAAATATATCTTGTGTTGTGTCATAGGTTTATCAAAATAAAGTAAAAACAAGAAGCAGGAAATTTATAAGGAACAAACCTCAATCACCTTAAAAAAAATTCCTTTTAAGCCTAATAAATACTGTTTCGGTGGGGGTCAGGGCAGGGACTTGGATCGGGAAGTGACAACAAAATATGAGCTTCATTGAGGTCATTAAAATTCTTGATTCGAAATCTTCAACAAATGCAGCAAATCCATTGCTATGAGCTGGATCTGCAGAAGAATATTCTTGAGATATTTTGTAGCACACGCCTAGAAGCCATATGTCACTAGATGAAATAGAAATGCCAGTCTTGTTTAGCCCTAGAACGCGCTCTTCAATTCTCCTCATTGAGGCACCAATCATTACCCTCTTCACTGATGCAGTCCAACAATGGCCTCTCGTACTGGATTCCTTCTTACCAGAATCTTTCGACTCACTATCCGTTTCAAAAATCGAGAAAACCGACACCAGGAATCCTGACCATAATGAAGTCTTGGAGTGCTTATGGTCATACGTTCCGGGCTCTGAACAGAATGAACCCGGAAATTTATTCAAGGAATCAGAAGAACTTGTATTAGGATACTTTGAACTATCAATCCTATTACGGAAACCCTTCATCCAAAAAGCAGAATACGGGGTTGCACTGGCTCATAGCAGCCACCCAGGTTCTCAATATGCACTAGCAGTACAGAGGTAAAGGGCGATACAAAAATCCGAAAAGATACTAAGAAACCTGGAAAGATAATGGAAAACAATAAACTTTACTGATCATCATCCATTCCTTGTTAAAATTGCAAAAGGCAAAAAGTCAACAAAGTATCCCAACAGTCATACCCGCCCACTTGTTCCAAAGGCAATGTGATGACCAACATTGTCAAATACACAAGCTAGAAGCCTAGAACTATTTATCACCCAATGCCTTAAACTACAGGAGTAAGTCTATACCCAGTTACATCCACATATAACAGACTACAGAGAGTGATTCAAACAAGAAAAGTCAAAATTTCTATCTAAATTTGGAGAACGCATAATTTTCAATAAAGGGAAATATACAACGAGTGAGTAACACATAACGGAAGAATTCAAACGTTAAATAATATAGCAGATATATAGAACTGAGAGAATATAAACTAGAACATGCCACAAGCTACAACATAAAAAATTAAAATTGGGTTCGAGATAATCAGAAGGAATGATTCAAGACATTCAAAGTTCAAACTAGGATGTCAAGAACTACAGTTAATTACAGAATTAAAAAAAAATCAGAGTTTTAATAATTCCAAAATTAATTGAAGTTATTTCACAAACAGTAATTGAGTTAGAGAAAGAATCGGTAAAGAATTCAATTGAGAATTATAATCTATGCTGCTTTCTCCATAAAAAGGGAAAACAAATTCAAGATTTATGTATATATAGAGAGAGAGAGAGAAAGGGAACTTCACCAGAGGAATAGAGTATAGAGATAGCGAGACAGGGTCACAGGGAATTGGGAAATCTGACCAGACCAGACCAGACCAGAAATCTTCAGACTTGAAACTCAAACTCCAGCCCTAACTAAAGTTTGTCCATTGTCATGTTACCCTACCAAGCTAGACTTCTTTAACCACGCGCGACCGACACGCGTGATATAAGCAGTGACACACTGACACCTGTTTGAGTGAATAGCGGTACCACGTGCGTAATTTGGTTTATTATTAGGATGACAATTAAGGACCCGCTCTCGCCCGCCCGCCCGTCCGTCAGTACGCCCTCACGCCCGCATGCATGATGGTTAATCGTAGGGCTTAACTGGAAATTTCGTAAATGTCCGTTCGAGAAAAAATGAATATTATTCGTATTTAAAATGAAATAGATATATTTATATTCAATTTTAAGTTATACATAAATATACGAATACAGATATCTATGTAGTCGTATAATATTTGATTGTAAATATATTTAAAGAATAGCGGATATTCGATATTCAAATTTGTACCTAAATATCTTGTGTGTGTGTGTGTGTGTGTGTGTGTGTATATATATATATATATATATATATATATATATATTAATAATTTAATTATCAATCATTATAAATTAAGTAAATATTTTTTTTTGAAATAACCTTCCTTACATATATAATAATTAGTTTTTATTGTGAAAATTATTTTTAAAATATATATGTTATTTCGCTTTTAAAAAATAAAAAATAATATTTTTAAATATAATATTAATAAACTGAAATGAATTCATTTAATTTTAATTAATGTATTTTTACTATTATGAAGTATAAAATATTTAAAATGTATCATTTGACGAGAAAATTACATACAACAAGAACAAAACTATAGTTATTAGTTTATTACAAATATTTTAGTTTTAAAACTTATGTGCGATAACAAGAGTATATGAGAAATTAGTATTATCTTTCATTGAAAATATTGTTATTTGATACTTTTTCTATGATGTTTATGTTTTGTTTCATATTTATGATCAATGATGGATAATGGCGTGCTTGACATTTTTGTCCCCTTTATGATTAGTGTGTTTAATTAATATGTATTGTTTAAACTATAAAGGGTGATGATGTAAGACCCCAACTTTTATAAATAAAGATGAATTTTCTATAAATATCATTTTTGAATATTATGAAGTTAATTTGATATAATGTTATAGTTGTGGATAATATTTATAAATTTTACAAAGTAAGCAAGTTGTTATAAAATATTCGTTTGGTCAGGGAATATTCTTTTTGTCGGGGAATATTCGTACGACGGCACAATCATTGGTGGACCCCACAACGGAATTATTGTCGGATTGAGAAAACGACAGAATTATCTTTCTATAAAAATAACAGCTGAGGTGTTACCGTTAAAATCGTTAAAACTGTTGAACTACTTGGTAGTAAAAGTACAGTAATACGCGTGGTTGCATAGTAGCACACGGTATTGATTATTGATGCTTACGTGAGAAGTCACTCAGCTATACTCAATTATTGCTACAGTAATTGCTGCATCATATCTCTTAAATTATTGTCATAGTATCATCTGTATAATATGTTATATTATTGAGACGTTGTGGTAAGTTTGGTTATTTTATGGGGGGCCATATGTCATCATCTAAGAGTCTCTTCGTCAATAGTAATTACCGTCGTCAATAGTAATTACCGTTGTCAATAGTAATTACCGTCGTCAATAGTATTTACCTTGGTCAATAGTAATTACCTTCGTCAATAGTATTTACCTTGGTCAATAGTAATTACCTTCGTCAATAGTATTTACCTTGGTCAATAGTATTTACCTTGGTCAATAGTAATTACCTTCGTCAATAGTATTTACCTTGGTCAATAGTAATTACTTTCGTCAATAGTAGTTGTCCCTTCAATATTACCAAGAGTCATTTGACCCTTCGTTAAGACCAAGAGTCACCCTCAGTTTTTCTATAAATAGAGGCCTAGGGCTTCATTATTTTTCACGAATTCATTCAAGCTATAGAGAGAGAAAGTATAGAGAGAATAAGAGAGAGAGAGACTAAAAGTATTCTGCTACATCACTTTTTCAATATCCAGTTCTTTTAAGGTAGGGAATATTATTTCTTTTATATTCATGAAGAGAACTTCTGTTATTCCATTCGTTATTATTCTGTTGGAATAACCAGTATACGCGGTCTACCCTATACTTGGTGACATTCTTCTATTATTCTGTTGGAACATCCTGTCTGTGTGTTTTACACCGGACCTGGTTCCGTTTATTATTCTGTTGGAACATCCTGTCTGTGTGTTTTACACCGGACCTGGTTCCGTTTTTATTATTATTCTGTTGGAACATCCTGTCTGTGTGTTTTACACCGGACCTGGTTCCATTATTTATTATTCTGTCGGAATATCCTGTCTGTGCGTTTACGCCGGACCTGGTTCCATTATTTATTATTCTGTTGGAATAACCTGTCTGTGCGGTCTATCGCATGCATGGTGATTTCTTTTGTTATTCCATTCTTTATTATACTCAGTTGGTTAAGTTTTGACTTCTATACTCCATGAAATTTGTGGAATATCCTTGATAGTTGCGTTTCATCCGGTATCTTTTCAAGAAAATATTCTTCTAAGCATTCTTGAATTTTACTCCACAATGCAGTATCATGTTGACAATTTGGACGTTGTTAATTCCTGGATAAATTAATTCTTGAACTTGTTTTATTGAATTCTTATATCATTGTCATCATCCTCATGTTTATAAAATGTTAAAAGTCATCTGTGGCCTGTAGTGCATAGATGGACTTGGTATGATTATGACCAGGGATTATTCGGTATAATCATGACCGTAATGTTACAAATGATGTGGTAAAAGTCCTCATTGGCCCGTAGTGCATTGATGGACAGTTGTTGGCATGATCATGACCATTAATGAATACACGAATATCCTTGGCCGTAGTGCAGGGGTGATTCGATGATGCGGATTATTTTATTAAACTGAGTCTCAGCGATCACAGTGTTGAAAAACTTTTTAAATCATAAAAGATAGTAAAGTTTATTTTCTACTTGACTCTTTTAATGGATTGCTTGTTCCGCTACAGTTAAACTTGATGTCTATTATATTTTATCAGTTTAACATTGTTGAAGGCTAATGATAATTTATTCTGCATTATCTTAGTCATAATATTTCTTACTGGGCTAGTTGAGCTCACCCTTTCTTTCACTGTTCTCTTCAGGAAATGAGAACGTAGATGGGACAAGTCGGGGAACGGAGTGATGGTCCGAATGATAGTATTAGTTAGTAGTCCTCACTATTCTATGTAATGGTGTGTTAATAAATGTAATGAGGACTCCTTTTGAGTATGAATACTCTCTAGAAGATAATATTTGTATTCAAACTCACAGTTTATGTTTTGTCGTATTGTACACGACAGATGTATTAATCAGTTGTATTTGTATTCTGTACTATGTATCTGACGACCCAAGATGGGTGATGTATACCTAATTTTGGGGGCGTCACAGTTGGTATCAGAGCTTAGGGATATGATCCCTGGCTAAGATGTGAGAATAGAACTAGGAGGGGAGAGACGGGGAATTCCTTCGCTAGTATGGCATACCTAAGTTTATTTGCATGATATTTAATTGGTCGGTCATAATATAAGGATAATATATGATATATCAATTAATTTTTATTTTGTGACAGTATCTGAAAATGGCATCTGAGAATGTTGAGAATAGCAATGGAGCACAGACTACTGTTGATTCACCACATATCAATAATCAGGATAATGTGCATCAGGAAGGTGTCAATCCTCATGCAAACAACAACACTGACCAAATGATGAATGATCAAATGTTCAGAGACTTTATGCAATTCATGCAACAACAGGTGAAAGTGGCTCCTGTCCACAACGTAGGTGGAAATACTGGAAACTCTCAGGCGGTCACCGCTAAACAGTTTAAGGAGCTGGGACCACCGAAGTTTAAGGGAGAACCCAAACCACTTGTAGCTGAAACATGGATAAAGCAGATCACCAAGATATTTGATGTCTTGGGTTGCTCCGAGGAGCAAAAGGTTCCCTTTGCCGCCTTTATGTTGCAAGGAGAGGCAGATTACTGGTAAAGCGTACTCAACCTGCCGCACTGAAGATGTCTTGAGAGAAGTTTCAAGATCTGTTTAACGACAAATACTTTCCCGAGAGTATTCGTCACATGAAGGAGGTGGAGTTCATCAAATTGGAGCAGAATAATATGACCGTGTCGCAGTACGAGGTAAAATTTGCGGAGTTATCCCGGTTTGCGTCCCACCTGGTGGATAATGAAGAAAGAATGACGCGGATGTTTTTAAGAGGTTTGAAGCCGGAGATACGTCAACATCTTGTTTCTCATAAACTGTGTTTGTATTCAGATGTTGTAAATAGGGCTCAGTTGGTGGAGCGCGATAACGAGACAACGCAACCAAAAGAGAGCAGCCGGCAAAATGATAATACCAGTGAGAGCAGTCATCGAAGCGGTGACAACAAGCGTGGAGGGAATCAACAGGCCAGAAATGGTAACCACTTCGGTGGTAATCAGGGCCAAAACAATAAGAATGGACATTTCAAGAAGAGGAGATTCAACAATGACGGAAAGACGTCAGCACCAGCACCTGTCGTTAAGGAAGGAGAACGACCACCTATCATATGTTTCAAATGCGGAGGGGAGGGGCACATCAGTCCAAACTGCGCGATGCCGTCCAAAGCATGTTATAATTGTGGAAGAGAATGTCATTTAGCCCGATTTTGTCGTTTACCGAAGAAAATTCAGCTAGGATGGATGTGACAACCCCAAAATAGGTCCATTCCACCCAACCCATTCTGAGTCGTCAAATACATGATACAGAAAATAACTACAACTTTATTACAACAATTGTCGTGCAAAATACAACAACACATATGCTGTGAGTTTGGATACAAATATATACCAAATGTGACTCATGTTCCAACCGTGGACATCACCTCACAATAACACCTTACATAAAGGTATAGTCAAAAACTGTTTTAGAAATTAGAATCTTTGGGAAGTGCTCAAGGAAACCTTCGTACATGGGAGGCCACGCATCTAGGTTATGATAGATATCATATGGCCACAGAATTATCCTTGGTTGACCCAATAAACCCCAAAGAAAAACGAGAAGATTACTATCATATTCTTCCCAATGGTGAGTCTTCTCTTGACTTATCCTTATCTCCACTGTCTCTAATTGAGAATTATACTTCAAACAAACACCAAGATTATATAGGTAGTGCCCATAGATATACTCAGCAAGTGGATGAGCACAACCCTGTCTTATGATGACACGAGGTTGTATGTCATTAGACATCTTGTATGATAGTGACAAAACACCCTTCCAACGTTGGGTTCGCCTCACCCTATTTTCTTCACCAAATATAACTACTAAATGATGACCACCGTTCTATTCCCTTGTTACCCCCGCTCGACCCAGCTACACTCTTATTACCTGAAAGGAATTGTGAAGCAAAAGGGTGAGCACAACTAGCTCAGTAAAGAATATCATGACTAAAGATAATTCAATTATCAATAGCCTTCATCAACAATAAATCAGAGATTTAGAACATATGGTAAATGATAAAAATTTCAACCATAGTTGCAGCGGAACGAGCAATCCATTAGAAGAGTCAAATAGACTATAAAGTCTATTATCTTCTCCATGTTAAAAATCCACCAACAATGTTTTATCCCTGTAACATCAATCAACAATTCTGGTCCACAATCATATGAATAACTCATAATCATAACTGTAGTTCTAAATTCCTCTTCTCAACCAGGACGATGATAATTTTCATCACCTATCTTTACCTGAAACATCAAAGATCATGGTTACACCAAATCACATTTCCTGTTCATAATCATACTAATAACTTCATCTTTGCACTACGTCCAAAGATATTCATTTGTATCACCAGTTGGTCATGTTTATCTCAACATCTGTTCATCTTTGCACTACTGGCCAAAGATATTCAACAACATGTCATCTTTGCACTACGGGCCAAAGATATTCATCAACAATTCATCTTTGCACTACAGGCCAAAGATATTCATCAATATTTCATCTTTGCACTACAGGCCAAAGATATTAATATCTCAAAGAAATATATAATCATTTCAGAATTTATATAAACAATAATTATAACCATGTAGATCAATTCACCTTTGCACTTAAGCTAAAGATATTCACTTATAAATTCAATGGTCATGATCATACCAGTCACAATTCAACTTTGCACTACAGGCCAAAGAGAACCCTAGTCATGATCATACCAATAATCTACCCATCTTTACACTCTAGTGAAAGAGAATTTCAACATCAGGGTTATAAAAATATTATATATGATAATAAAATTAATATAATCAATACATAGTTTTAATCTCAAGAGTAATATTCATAACTCAACTATAATTTGGTTAGAAAAAGAAACCAATTTTTATCGTGAATAGTAACTCGTGAATAGTAACTCATGAATAGTAACTCGACACAAAAAGGTAGAAATTCCACAATAAAATCCATACCAGTATTTCGGTATAATGATATTGAAAGAATAATATTTCTTAAGCTTATAAACAATTTATTTAAATTGTTTACACTTTACTAAATAATGCATTTAATCATTCTAAAATACCAAACTCATAAGATTTTATCACCAATAATCAAAACCCTCATCAAAAATCTGCATATACCTCATATAGGATTCTCAAGTCATAAAATCCTATTTTCTAATTTTCTTACTTCACATAACATATTTAATTCATTTACTCATAACTAGTCCATTTTCATGAAAAATATCAAATCAGTTCCAAAAATATTTCTTTTCTGGGATTTAGCATAATATAGTTCAATATTGAACATATATTTTTCTCAGAATTTTTAAAACTCATTTACTATTTTTCATATGGCCAAAACCACCGAATATTTAGACATTTATCAAAAATTATACTTTTGTCTAAAAATTCTGAAATTTACAGAGTATACTTCTATCATACACATGTACTCCCAATAAAAATTTCATCAATTTTGGAGTTAACCACAAAGAATTATAAGCGGTTACTTTTAAAATAGTCTTTTCTCATAAAATTCATAACTCTCAATCTATACATCCAAAAATCACCATTTTTGGACACAATCAAGAAAACTCATCAAAATATCATTTTGAATTTTTCCAGAATTTTTGAAGATCAGAAAAATTACAAAACTGAAAATCATAACAACCCTTAAAATCCATTACTATCCCTTACCTCAAAAGAGCAGTACTTCTGACTGGATATCGGATATGATGCTGAAGGAAACTTGCACTAATGAATAGCAACTCACCAAGTATCTAAAAACTCACAAAATATACTTCATAATATAGAGAGAGAAAGAGAGAAAGCTTATGTTTCTGGTGTGATTTTCAATTCTAACTTAGCCCTCTATTTATAGGAAAATTTTGGTAGGTTTGACCTGCAACCTGATGGCTTTACCTGCTACTATTCCCACCCACCACATTTGAAATATAATTCAGCACATTTCTTCACCAACCACAAGTGGGGCCCACCAATTCTAGAATTTTCTACCAAAATGATAAACTCCAAAAATTCAACAATTTCTGAACTAGTCATCTCGTAAAATTCATAATAAATCATACGTTCATTTTTAACGGTTCAAAATTTGTGGGCATATACTCAACTTATATATGTATAACATATCCAAAAATTACCACGATCCAACGGTCGGATTAAAAATTATAACCCCCGCAAAATATCTCAAAAACCCTGATTTTTAATACCTCCATTCCGACAAAAATACGGATAAAAATCTCAACATTAACTCCTTCATTTTTTAACCACAAAAATATATCCCTCATTTATATCCACATAAAATAAATATTTTCTTATCATATTAATCAATAATTAATTATTCACAAATAATATTACAGAATCACATTTATGACAACCAGGCCGTTCCCAGGAAAGAGGGGGCTTTCCAATAAGGATTTCTCCTTACTGGCGCGTAATTAGATGACCAAACCTCTCCTTAGACAGAACTTTCTAGACATTGCCAATAATGCTATCTAATAATACTATTCAAATAATATGAATTATTGATCTGATAATGGGAAATACTGTACAGAAACAATTATTGAACAACAATAATACAAAATTTCAACGTAGCAATTATTGAATCAATAAAATAAAATATTGAACAGTAATTACTGTAACAATTATTGAGTAGTGCCTTCTTACGTAAGAATCAATAATTTCAAAAATACTATGCAATACCGTGTGCTACTGTGCAATAACGCGTATTACTGTATTTTAACCACCGGGTATTCCAACAGTGTTAACGGTAACAACTACGCCGTTATTTGTAAAAACTCAAATTTGTCGTTTTCTTCACCCCACAGTTATTCTGTTATGGGGCCCACAAATGGCTGCGCCGTCGTACGAATATTCCCCGACAGAAAGAATATTCCACGACCAAACGAATATTCCCCGACAACAATGATTATTTTATAACCACTTGCTTATTTTGAAAAAAATTCATATTTCACCCATAACTTTAAACTTTTATCAATTTAACCATTTACTGAATAGTAATTATAAGAAAAATTGAATACTTTTATTTCATAAAATTCGGGGTCTTACAATGGAGGCACCAAAAGCCGTCCCAGAAAAGTCAAAACCGGTTGTGCAAGGGAGAGCGTTTGTTGTGAACTCCCAGAGAGCAAGGAACCCGAATGAGGTCATCACGGGTAAGCTTATCATAAACTCTAAAGAAGTTTATACTTTATTTGATACCGGTTCAACCCATTCTTTTATTTCTCCTACTTGCGCTCATCGATTAAATTTGATTCCGGAGAAATTAGACTTTGACTTATCTGTGGAAACTCCGTTGGGAGAAACCTTCATTACCTCCACTGGTTATAAGTCTTGTTTGGTTCAAGTTGGTACCCACACATTACCTATCGATCTGATTTCATTAAAAATACTTGCATTTGACGTGATTCTAGGGATTGATTGGTTAACTACTCATTATGCAAAAATTGATTGTTTTCGTAAGGTTGTTAGCTTTCATATTCCTAATCGACCTATTATGCGAATTCAAGCAACCAAACCATTAAAATCAATCGCTGTCATCTCAAGCCATAAAGCTATTTGTTTATTGAAAAACGGATGTCAAGCTTTCTTAGCTCATGTCACAGATCTAAACAAAAATACGTCAGCTTTGAATGATATTTCTGTTGTTAATAAATTTCCTGACGTATTTCCCGAAGAACTTCCTGGCCTACCCCCAGAGCGTGAAATTGAATTTTGTATCGACCTTGAACCCGGTACAAAACCCATTCCCAAAGCTCCATATCGAATGGCTCCTATTGAACTTCAGGAGTTAAAGACCCAACTGCAGGAATTGTTAGACATTGATTTTATTCGTCCTAGTACTTCTCCTTGGGGTGCTCCTATTCTGTTCGTGAAGAAGAAAGATGGGAGTATGCGACTTTGTATTGATTATCGGGAGTTGAATCATGTCACCATCAAAAATAGGTACCCATTGCCACGTATTGATGACCTGTTTGACCAGTTGCAAGGAGCACAATTCTTTTCAAAGATCGATCTTCGTTCTGGATATCATCAGCTGAAGGTTAGAACTTAGGATATTCCAAAGACTGCCTTCAGAACTCGGTATGGGCATTATGAATTCTTAGTTATGTCTTTTGGATTGACTAATGCTCCTGCTGCCTTCATGAATATGATGAACAGGGTATTTAAGGAATATTTGGATCACTTTGTGGTCGTCTTTATCGATGACATCCTTGTTTATTCCAAAAGCCGTGACGATCATGAGCAACACTTGAGGCTGGTACTCCAAAAGCTTCGTGAATACAAACTTTATGCCAAGTTGAAGAAATGCGAGTTCTGGCTGGAAGAGGTAGCATTCCTTGGGCACGTAGTATCAAGTCGTGAAATATCGGTTGACCCAGCAAAGATTGAAGCTATTCAAAGCTGGGAGCAACCTAAATCAGTAACCGAAGTACGTAGCTTTCTCGGTCTAGCTGGTTATTATCGGAGATTCGTGGAAGGATTTTCTCGAATCGCTACTCTGTTAACTCAGCTGCCTCGAAAAGATATAAAGTTCAGTTGGAGCGAAGAATGTGAGCAGAGTTTTCAAGAACTCAAGAGGAGACTCATTTCAGCACCTGTTCTAACAATACCATCTGGCTCGGAGGGATTTGTCATCTACAGTGATGCTTCGAGCAAAGGGTTGGGATGTGTTCTCATGCAACATGGAAAAGTCATAGCCTATGCATCAAGACAACTCAAGGAATATGAGAGGAATTATCCTACTCATGATCTAGAGTTGGCAGCTGTTGTCTTTGCACTTAAAATTTGGAGGCATTACTTGTATGGGGAGTAGGTGGAGATTTTTACGGATCATAAAAGTCTCAAATATTTCTTCACTCAAAAGGAACTCAACATGCGACAACGACGTTGGCTTGAACTGTTGAAAGATTATGATCATACCATTCAATATCATCCTGGAAAAGCGAACGTGGTAGCTGACGCATTGAGTAGAAGATCATATGCAAGTACGAGTGCGATATTGTCAACACAAAGACCCATTTTGTGTGATTTACAAAGGATGGAGATAGAGTTAAAGACTCCAGGGACCCATGCGATGATGGCGAATATACGAGTAGAACCGACTTTAATCGATAAAGTTAAAGCTGCTCAAGCTACAGACCTGGAGCTGATGCGTATGAAGAAGAAAGTGCAAGAAGGTGCTATACCGGAAGCAAGAATCGATGAAGAAGGAATACTTCAAGTCAACTCCAGACTTTGGGTTCCTAACAACCCTGATTTAAAGTATGAAATCATGATGGAGGCGCACAACACACCGTTTGCAATCCATCCTGGAAGTACCAAAATGTATCATGATCTTCGTCATACATTTTGGTGGAGCAATATGAAGAGAGAGATAGCGTTGTTTATCTCAAGGTGTCTAACTTGTCAACGAGTCAAAGCGGAGCATCAAGTACCAAAAGGTCCATTGCAACCACTTGAAATTCCAGAATGGAAGTGGGAGCACATTACCATGGATTTCGTTACCGGTCTTCCTAGGGTTTCTCAAGGTATTGATGCGATTTGGGTCATTGTTGATAGATTGACCAAGTCTGCTCATTTCTTACCGATACGAGAAACTTATACACTTGAACGTCTTGCTCGTATGTACATAAACGAGATTGTAAGACTGCATGGTATGCCAGTATCCATAGTTTCTGACCGAGACACAAGATTCACTTCACGATTTTGGGTTAGTTTACAAAAAGCTATGGGCACGGAGTTACGATTTAGTTCGGCATATCATCCTCAGACGGACGGACAATCAGAGAGGACTATTCAAACTCTTGAAGATCTATTAAGACTCTGTGTCTTTGACTTCAAAGGAAGTTGGGACAAGTTCTTACCATTGGTGGAGTTTTCCTACAACAACAGTTATCAAGCAAGTATTGGCATGGCTCCATTCGAAGCATTGTATGGAAGAAAATGTCGTTCTCCAGTATGCTGGGATGAGGTGGGCGAAGCAACGTTGTTGGGACCGGAGTTGGTACGTATGACTACAGAAAAGATTCAAACGATCCGACAACGTATAAAAACCTCACAAGATCGACAAAAGAGTTATGCTGATCTTCATCGAAAGGACGTGGAATTTGATGTAGGAGATCATGTGTTCTTACGTGTTGCTCCATGGAAAGGAGTTACGAGATTTGAAAAGAGAGGAAAGCTAAATCCTCGATTCATCGGTCCATTTTTAATCATCGATCGAGTAGGAACTGTGGCTTATAGACTCGCTTTACCGCCAAGTATGTCTCGTGTTCATAACGTTTTTCACATATCCATGTTACGCAAATATGTGGAAGACCCGAACCACATTATTGAGTTAGAACCGGACGAAATAGCGGAGGATTTGACGTATGAAGAAGTTCCTGTTCAAATCTTGGATAAGAAGGAACGTATTCTACGCTCCAAGGTTATACCTCAAGTTAAAGTTTTGTGGAGAAACCACGATGTTGAGGAAATGACTTGGGAGTTAGAATCAGAAATGAAATCAAGGTATCCTTACCTCTTCGACATACCAGGTACGTACCCTAATTTCGAGGGCGAAATTTCATAAGAAGGGGAGGTTGTAAGACCCCAACTTTTATAAATAAAGATGAATTTTCTATAAATATCATTTTTGAATATTATGAAGTTAATTTGATATTATGTTATAGTTGTGGGTAATATTTATAAATTTTGCAAAGTAAGCAAGTTGTTATAAAATATTCGTTTGGTCAGGGAATATTCTTTTTGTCGGGGAATATTCGTACGACGGCACAATCATTGGTGGACCCCACAACGGAATTATTGTCGGATTGAGAAAACGACAGAATTATCTTTCTATAAAAATAACAGCTGAGGTGTTACCGTTAAAATCGTTAAAACTGTTGAACTACTTGGTAGTAAAAGTACAGTAATACGCGTGGTTGCATAGTAGCACACGGTATTGATTATTGATGCTTACGTGAGAAGTCACTCAGCTATACTCAATTATTGCTACAGTAATTGCTGCATCATATCTCTTAAATTATTGTCATAGTATCATCTGTATAATATGTTATATTATTGAGACGTTGTGGTAAGTTTGGTTATTTTATGGGGGGCCATATGTCATCATCTAAGAGTCTCTTCGTCAATAGTAATTACCGTCGTCAATAGTAATTACCGTTGTCAATAGTAATTACCGTCGTCAATAGTATTTACCTTGGTCAATAGTAATTACCTTCGTCAATAGTATTTACCTTGGTCAATAGTAATTACCTTCGTCAATAGTATTTACCTTGGTCAATAGTATTTACCTTGGTCAATAGTAATTACCTTCGTCAATAGTATTTACCTTGGTCAATAGTAATTACTTTCGTCAATAGTAGTTGTCCCTTCAATATTACCAAGAGTCATTTGACCCTTCGTTAAGACCAAGAGTCATTTGACCCTTCGTTAAGACCAAGAGCCACCCTCAGTTTTTCTATAAATAGAGGCCTAGGGCTTCATTATTTTTCACGAATTCATTCAAGCTATAGAGAGAGAAAGTATAGAGAGAATAAGAGAGAGAGAGACTAAAAGTATTCTGCTACATCACTTTTTCAATATCCAGTTCTTTTAAGGTAGGGAATATTATTTCTTTTATATTCATGAAGAGAACTTTTGTTATTCCATTCGTTATTATTCTGTTGGAATAACCAGTATACGCGGTCTACCCTATATTTGGTGACATTCTTCTATTATTCTGTTGGAACATCCTGTCTGTGTGTTTTACACCGGACCTGGTTCCGTTTATTATTCTGTTGGAACATCCTGTCTGTGTGTTTTACACCGGACCTGGTTCCGTTTTTATTATTATTCTGTTGGAACATCCTGTCTGTGTGTTTTACACCGGACCTGGTTCCATTATTTATTATTCTGTCGGAATATTCTGTCTGTGCGTTTACGCCGGACCTGGTTCTATTATTTATTATTCTGTCGGAATATCCTGTCTGTGCGTTTACGCCGGACCTGGTTCCATTATTTATTATTCTGTTGGAATAACCTGTCTGTGCGGTCTATCGCATGCATGGTGATTTCTTTTGTTATTCCATTCTTTATTATACTCAGTTGGTTAAGTTTTGACTTCTATACTCCATGAAATTTGTGGAATATCCTTGATAGTTGCGTTTCATCCAGTATCTTTTCAAGAAAATATTCTTCTAAGCATTCTTGAATTTTACTCCACAGTGCAGTATCATGTTGACAATTTGGACGTTGTTAATTCCTGGATAAATTAATTCTTGAACTTGTTTTATTGAATTCTTATATCATTGTCATCATCCTCATGTTTATAAAATGTTGAAAGTCATCTGTGGCCTGTAGTGCATAGATGGACTTGGTATGATTATGACCAGGGATTATTCGGTATAATCATGACCGTAATGTTACAAATGATGTGGTAAAAGTCCTCATTGGCCCGTAGTGCATTGATGGACAGTTGTTGGCATGATCATGACCATTAATGAATACACGAATATCCTTGGCCGTAGTGCATGGGTGATTCGATGATGTGGATTATTTTATTAAGCTGAGTCTTAGCGATCACAGTGTTGAAAAACTTTTTAAATCATAAAAGATAATAGAGTTTATTTTCTACTTGACTCTTTTAATGGATTGCTTGTTCCGCTACAGTTAAACTTGATGTCTATTATATTTTATCAGTTTAACATTATTGAAGGCTAATGATAATTTATTCTGCATTATCTTAGTCATAATATTTCTTACTGGGCTAGTTGAGCTCACCCTTTCTTTCACTGTTCTCTTCAGGAAATGAGAACGTAGCTGGGACAAGTCGGGGAACGGAGTGATGGTCCGAATGATAGTATTAGTTAGTAGTCCTCACTATTCTATGTAATGGTGTGTTAATAAATGTAATGAGGACTCCTTTTGAGTATGAATACTCTCTAGAAGATAATATTTGTATTCAAACTCACAGTTTATGTTTTGTCGTATTGTACACGACAGATGTATTAATCAGTTGTATTTGTATTCTGTACTATGTATCTGACGACCCAAGATGGGTGATGTATACCTAATTTTGGGGGCGTCACAGATGAATAATTATTTAATTTTTTTCTTTTGATTTTTGTAATAATTTGAATGAATAAACAGAAGTAAATATTATTCATATTTAAATATTATTTTGAAAATCGAATACGAATAGTATTTTTAAAATCCGTTGAATACTGAATATGAATACGGATAGGATATTATTTTTTTAGATACAGATATAAATATCACTGTATCCGGATCCGTATATATTTATTTACAACCTTAGTTAATGGTTTAGCTAGCAAGCTAACTTGCATACGGGTCAGATCAATGTGGGATGGTTGGATGGACAAATAAGTAATGGAAATTGTTAAATTCATAATAAAAAATATTATTTTCGCAACAAAAGTATCACTATAGATCCTATAGTGACGATTTTCACCGTCGCTATATATCTGCAACGATACTTTTGTTGTGAAAATAACAAAAAGTGTTGTGAATTTAACAATTCCCGTAAGTAATGAGTTAAGAAAATTCAATTTAAACGCCTTCTCTTTTCTTGAGCCTTAACCTGTTGGTAAGATTGTAAAATGAATCAAACAGTTAAGGCTTAATTTGTACTCATTCAAATTCGATTCGAAATATAAACGATTCAAATATGAGTAAATTTTAAAGTTCGATAAATTACTCGAATCTCTTCAAATCAAATTTTTTTATTGGTACTCAGATCATATTCACTCAAAAAATTCAAACTGTTCGGACTCAATTCAAAATCGTGCTGGACTCAGTAGTTAAACGAGTTTCAATCAAAACTTATTTCACAGTGGATAAATTTTATAAATCGAATATGAGTAAGTTGGACAACCGGCAAGACATGTACCAAATGCTGCACTGAATATTTTTTTTCCAAACTAATCAAATAGTCGTACTATTATGTTATATTTGGATTGAAGAAATGTAATAGGCGAAGAAATAGAATAGAAAAGGGAATAGAGAGTAGAATTATTCATTTCATTTAAATTGTAATGAGTCCATACCCTCCCTCAAATAATAAAATTCATAAATTTGAGAGGAATAAGAATGATCCATTCCATTCAAATGGAACAACCAAATATAATTTTTTTTATTTAACTTAAATAATTTGAATTATTTAAGTCAATTTCCTTTTACAGCGACATCATAAATAGTTCATGTCAAGTTAAGTCGAATGAAAAAAAAACGCAATCAGTTTGTTAATGGCGATAATGTTTGTTTGCTTTAAGTGTTGTTTTGGACTTATTACAACTTGTATTTTATACTTTCTATGTTCACCGAAAGTTTCACATTATTTGTTTTATTAAAAAAAGTCGTGATTTTTAATAGTATTATTAAATATAATACAATATATTCTCAAGCTCATATTCAAAATTTAATTGTTGTATAATTAATTTGAAACTAAACACTCAAATAAATTTAGGAATAAACATGGAACACAAACATATTCTTAATATTGTAAATATAACTTCTTTTTGTAAAATAAATTATTCAAGAAGAAAACCCCCCACACGTTAAGACCCTAAAACTATATTTGTTTATAAGAATTATACTTAGAATAGGACTACTAATCTCAAATGTCTTGTTTGTTTTCAAATTTAAACTCGACACAATTAATTTAAGAAATATAAAATGACTTAATCGTCTTATAATTATAATTATAATCACATAAATTATAATTCTACAAACAAACATGGCCTAAATTCACAATTACATCGAAAATCTTGAGTCCTCTTGTATTGTGCTACCAATATTGTTTTGGAAGTTTAATTAAAAGAGAGGAAAAGAAAAAATGGACGTACTAAACACTACTCCCTCCGTTCCTTAAAAATTGTCGTTTAAAATTTTGGCACATGGATTAAAAAAGTATCATTTACCAAGTAAAATTTATTTGAAATTCCATCACTATCCCTTTATGAGAAATTGAAAACTATTAATACAAGTTAGAGAATTTATTGAGACAATGAGAGAAGATAGAGGTAATATAGGAAAATAAATAATTTATTCTCCTCGAAAGTTGTAAACGACAAATTTTTTGAAATAAATTTTTTTCTTCTAAAACGACAATCTTTTAGGAACGGAAGGAGTAGTGGAGTATATTTTAATTTTGTTCCAAAGAACAAGACAACACTGAAATTTAGGAAGGGAGGAAGGGGAGAGCCACTCAAGAAAGATTCCTAAGCGCATGACATGAATGTTGTTCATAGACAACAACATTTGACGTTATATCATTTTCAAGTTCTCATTTGTTATATTTGACACCACCAAATATATATATATATATATATATATATATATATATATATATATAGCTTAGACCCGACAAAAATCGGCTCAAGCCCGCGGCCCGTCAAAATGTGGGTTTTGAATTTTATTTTTTCAGCCCATCAAAATCTGAAACGTTTTAGCCCGCCCCATAAATGTGTCAAAATTTAGTCATAAATCAGCCTAAGCCCGCGGGCCGATCCAACCAGTCCGTCAAAACGCGGGCTTTGAGCTTCACTTTTTCAGTCCACAAAAACTTAGACCGTTTTGGCCCGACCTGACTATGGCTCGGCCCATTTGGGCCAGCCCGGCCCATTTGCCAGGTCTAATATAGACCAACAAAGAAGAGAAACATAAAACAAAAACAATTAAACCAGAAAAATTAACACAGGAAAAATTAATCCTAATCCTCAATTAATTTCTAAAGTATGATCTGCTTCTAGATAAATTTCCAAATCCCATACTAATAAACAAGAGAGCAAGACGGCAAGATTTCAAAGTTATAATCTCATGTCATGACATACAGAAGAAGATATATAAACAAAGACCTATACCATTTCTATATAAGAAACTTGGCCAAAATTAAGGGTCCAAGAAGTCGAGATTACAGGAGGATAATTATTAAGACGTGCAATAGCAAAAACCCATTTACTTGAAGGCTTAGAGATTTAACTTGCTAAATAAATGTGAATCAGTTCCTCTTTCCAATTTAACCCCCCATTATACATCACTGCTAGTGGTTATTCTCCTTACCAGTTGAGAGGGAAGCAGAGCCCAAACCAGAAGTCCCAGACAAACCAATACCATTGGATCCCGGAGTGGAGCACTCGGCAGATTTCTTGGTGAGGTTATTGTATGGTGCTGAACTCATCACCCTAAATGCATAGACAGTTAACTCATACAGCAAAACATTTTAAAACTGATCATTCATCATTCTTTCTTCATGTTGTTTGTGAATAATTGACGACTAAAATAAGAGAAATAACACTAGAAAGACTAAAGTTCATCTTGTAGATATATATTGTAGGTCATCAAATGGTTGAAGTATGATGAATGCTAATAATTCAAAAAAAGGAGAAAAAGAAAAAGAAAAAGAAAAAGAAAAAGAAAGAAAATTAATATTAATGAGAGCAAATAATTTGAAAATTTAATGAAAATTAGAGTTCCAATAAAAAGATGCATCTCTTCCTTCTTTGGACTCTGAAAGCTACCAAAAAAAGAAAGTAATTGAAGTGTTTAACAGTTTACCTTTCCTTGCGCTTAGCCAGAAACCGAGCCAAAGATGCATTGCGAGCTTGTGGTACAGCTGCATGAAATACCTAAGATGTCATTTTCACATGGCTGATCCAAGCTTAAATTTGTAATAAATTGGACATATTGCAGAAGGGTTATTTGAAAAATTATAATTTGGGAGACATCTGGCCTTTGAATGTTCGGAAATCCAAAAGCTAATGAGAATACTAAAATGATGCCAAAAGAAATTGAATTAAGCATATGTCATAAACAATGGATTTACTTCTACAGACCGGAATTTTGTTTTCATCACATAGTTTACAATTGAGCCTTGATGAGACTTTAACTTTGGTTCCCACGATATCTTTAAATTAGAGTATAATATATGAAATTTAAGTGACCCTGTTCTTCAGTTGGCACATAGTGTACAATTGAGTCCCGAGTCCTGAAAAGATTACTATGATATCTTTAAAGTACTGCATAAAATACTACATCTGCTCCGAAATATAAGATTGCTTGGAGTCCACATAGTTTCACATTTTCTTTGTCAACTTTTCAAACATAAGGGCAGTATAGTCAAATTAAAGAACTAATGGATTTTTATATGGAATAGTGTCACTTAATTAAACATGGTCATCCGAAAAATAAAAAGAGGTTGCTTCTCTTGGGATTGATGCAGTACCTAATTGTATCATGGTAGAGGCAGCAACATGACCATGTGAGGTCACTATCTTTGGAGCCTCTGTCTTGTTAACATGAGTGGTTGAACCTCCGCTGGTTTTGGCTGGTCCATCATTGTTAATAGACTCACCACCAGACTGCCCCACAGGATGTGACGAAACAGATGTTGGGCTTGAGAGACCAGAGCATGGTGGCGTATTCTTAGGCTGGTTCACAAAAACAACATCCTCTGCCAAAGGTTTTGAGCTAGGTGCCTGAACTTGATGTCTTGGTTGTCCAACATTTGAACCAGTAGAAAATCCATTTCCAGCCAATAACATAATAGCTTGAGCCTAGAAAAGATGGCCATAATAATAAATTGAACTAAGTTGAAGGGGGGGGGGGAGTTAAGAAAAGATTCAACTACAACTCTTGAAACTCACTAGCAAGTGCACACACCCACACAGAGTTATATATATAAAGAGAGAACCTTCTCAGGGGAGATATCATCAAAGACATTCACAGTACCCCCATAAAAGATAGTCAACTGAGCAGGAGCTCGGGAGGTCTTCAAATTGAACCTTGAAAAGAAGAGAATAATCCAAGTAAAAAACTATTTCCAATTAAATGATTTTTCATTTTAGAGCCCAATTCTTAAGTTATATATCTATTGACAAATTTAGCAGAAAAGAAAATGAATCGATTAAATAAAATTATCCTCACCATTGTTCAGTTGTCCCTGCCACAGAACCAATGGAAGGAAGAATTGAATGAGGGGCAGTGATAGGAATTCCTCCAAGAAAATGTGCCTTTGTGGGAGCAGCTGTGAAGTTCTGACCAGCACCAGCAAATTGTGCCTTAAAGAAAGGGTTGTTCATGGAAAGTGAAAATCCTTGGTTAAAGCCCGGAAGCTCCTTCACATCAAGGGGAAGATGCACAGAATACGCATTCTGTTGAAAGGGATAAGTTGTTGTTAAAAAGAGAGCCACTTCCCTATTGTGATTGAAGTTTTTCTAAATAGTAAAAGCCATCAGAGATGAAATGATTGAAGAGAATCAATTGTCTGACAAAGAGCTTCCAAAAAGAACAAACGGATAGACAAAATGAGTTGATTTGGTAGATAATAAAATTCAGTGATGAACGAAACATTGTAGAAGTAATTTCGAAGCATAAGCATAACTATCCCTTACTGAGAATAGAGGATCAATACTCTAGGTGAAAATTCATTGTAATCTATATTTTAAACGGTGTCATGCAAAACAAATGAATATAGCTCAACACATACATCTCCCAGATGACCTGGGAAAGTACAGTTGCATAAATTATACACACGCGCGCACATTCTGTAAAAGGATAGAATTGAACCTGGTTTTCACCCAATAGACATTTGTTAGAGGTGTTGAATGTATCTGCGGTGGAGGTCATAAATGAGAAGAAATAAGAGGATCAGACATGATCTCCGAAGTCTATTCTTCTCGAACAACGTTAAAAGAGATGAAATAAGGAAGGGAAGATGTCTTACTTGGCAATGGCCACTGAACTTGAGGACCTTTATACAATACTACAAAGTCAAATATGAACAACAATACCCAATTAGACAATATACATGCATTTGAGTACTAAATCAATCAAGTAATTTGATAAAATTCAGTTACAATATTCAATGTGTGGTAGGCAATAATCTTAAAAGGTTTCTCAATTAAAGAAATTCTGGAACATAATGAAACAACATATTATGACACTAGATCTTTGCAATACTCAAGATTATTGGTATGGTCACAACCATGAATATGTCAATATAGTTGAACACCAAATGAAATATTTCATATTCTTGTGGATTAAAAAACAAAACTAGGTAAAAAGAATCCACATGTCAAAAAGAAAACAAAATTAGTAAAACCCATGTTGTGACGTGATGCAATTTCACAAAATCTTATCATTAAAGTTAGAGTTTGAATTCTAAAACAAAATTGTTTTGCTAGTAACGTTTCATAAAGGTCTGAAAGCTTGATTTTTGGCGCCTAGCAATCTAAGCAATTAAGAAAACAGATCTCACACCAGTTTTATCATTAAAGATCCCAAGTTCCTAACAACAGCGTTTTATCATTTTAAAATCTTTCACTGCCATAAATTGATCTTTGCCCTGGCAGACCCTGTAGGCCTGTACTCCAGTCTAGCTTAGAACATCACTCATTAAAGAACACCAGTCCCACAAAACCAATCTCTGCCTCTCCACTATCCGCAAGCTCATGAGTCATGACTATAATAAAAACACACACACAAAAAACACAATATAAATAGCTAACAACTCATGTTGACAAAGTTTAGAACTACACATGCATTAAAGATTTAAAAAAAAAAACACATGCATTAAAGGCAAAAGTCCAAAAAAAAAAAAACACCACAATTTATTTGGGGTGTGTTATTTCCCTCAAGTCTCATGTGAGTGGGAGGGGACTTGTGAAATTATCGCAAAAAAAGAAAAGACTTGTAAAAACAACAAATATCCAAATTACTAACATCTCACTCACTACCAAGCCATGAAAAGTGAAATACAAGTATAACTTAACATTAAGAACTAACTTCCATCAATCCAAAATTGAATGAAAATTACAACAAAACCGCATATAAATACATGCATATATAATTATAACTATATATACCTGAGTCTTTGCATCCTTCAACAGCCTCTTCCTTAACCACAATCACAGAATCTTTTGAATTCAAACCCATGAAATCCCTCTCCATCTCAATATCACAACTCAACTAATTAATTTTCCGAACACCCCAGATTTTGAAAAGAAAAAACAAACTATAGATGGCAGAGCAAGATCCAAGGAAAAGGTATCTACCTGCTCAACAACAAACCCAAAGAAGCAAATTTTCTACAAAGATTGAAAATAGAGAGAGAGAGAAAGTGTAAACTCTCATATGCCAAAATGCTTTCAACTGCAGCAAAAGAAAGACTATTGACAGTGGAAGTGATTTGTTTATTTATTCTGTAATGTGTTTTAATAAATAAAATAAAATAAGAGTAGTGTCTTGACTATTGAGCCTTGAGGGATAAATTAATGGGTTACCGGCTGGTTCGGTAAAGTACCACGTGCGCGAGTATCTAATTCACACATTTGATACTACACCATTCCGCACCCGCGAATTGGTAGTACTACCGCAATTGTGTACTATCATATGCTGAGAAGTTGACACGTGTAAACAACCGCAACTGAGTTCAGCTCGTGAATTTAAAGTAGTGACGATAATTCACGTGACCAAACCAACTTTTCTCGTGGCTATTAAACTATGCATATGCACAGTGTTAACTGTAAGCTAAAACAGAAAAATATGTATCCGACGCAAATATGAATATAGCTCTAATTGTGGGGCGGTCCGGTGCATCTTAATGACCGGTACCGTCCGGTGCATGTGTTAAATTTTTTTTATTTTTTTTTGTTTTTTTATCATAATTATGAAAAAAAAAATAAAAAATAATAGAGTAAATTTGAATAAAAAATTATAAAAAGAAATATATTTTTATAGTTTTTTGTTCAAACTTGCTCTATTATTTTTTTTTTTTCATAATTGTGGTAAAAAAACAAAAAAAAAAATTTAATACTGCATCGGACGTTAGTCCGGTACATTTGTATCGGACGACATCCCATAGCTCAGTTGCGTATAGCAAATGACAATAAAAAATGATATATATAATTCTTCTTTTTTAACTGATAACATTTTTGAAAAAACGTGTAATAAGTGAAATTAATATATTAATAAATTGGAAATTGATTCATAGTAGTAAACAAAATTTATATCGTTAATTTAGATATCTAATGGTTTAAAGAGTATTTTTTTTAATAAGATGAAATGTCTAAAACACCTCATATTAGTTAAATTTAAATAGTTTTTATGTATAAAATATTTTTATAAATAATTTCTTAAGTAATAGATGTGACGCCCCCAAAATAGGTATACATCACCCATCTTGAATCGTCAGATACAAGGTACAGAATTTAAATACAACTTAATAATACAACTGTCGTGTACAATATGACAAAACATAAACTGTGAGTTTGAATACAAATATTATCTACTAGAGAGTATCCATACTCAAAAGGAGTCCTCATTACATTTATTAACACACTATTACATAGAATAGTGAGGACTACTAACTAATACTATCATTCGGACCATCACTTCGTTTCCCGACTTGCCCCAGCTACGTTCTCATTTTTTGAAGAGAACAGTGAAAGAAAGGGTGTAAGACCCCGAATTTTATGAAATAAAAGTATTCAATTTTTCTTATAATTACTATTCAGTAAATGGTTAAATTGATAAAAGTTTAAAGTTATGAGTGAAATATGATTTTTTTTCAAAATAAGCATGTGGTTATAAAATAATCATTGTTGTCGGGGAATATTCGTTTGGTCGTGGAATATTCTTTCTGTCGGGGAATATTCGTACGACGGCGCAGCCATTTGTGGGCCCCATAACAGAATAACTGTCGGGTGAAGAAAACGATAAATTTGAGTTTTTACAAATAACGGCGTAGTTGTTACCGTTAACACTGTTGGAATACCCGGTGGTTAAAATACAGTAATACGCGTTATTGCACAGTAGCACACGGTATTGCATAGTATTTTTGAAATTATTGATTCTTACGTAAGAAGGCACTACTCAATAATTGTTACAGTAGTTATTGTTCAATATTTTATTTTATTGATTCAATAATTGTTGCATTGATATTTTATATTATTGTTGTTTCAATAATTGTTGCTGCACAGTATTTTCTATTATCAGATCAATAATTCATATTATTTGAATAATATTATTAGATAACATTATTGGCAATGTCTAGAAAGTTCTGTCTAAGGAGAGATTTGGTCATCTAATTGCGCGCCAGTAAGGAGAAATCCTTATTGGAAAGCCCCCTCTTTCCTGGGAACGGCCTGGTTGTCATAAATGTGATTCTGTAATATTATTTGTGAATAATTAATTATTGATTTATATGATAAGAAAATATTTATTTTATGTGGATATAAATGAGGGATATATTTTTGTGGTTAAAAATGAAGGAGTTAATGTTGAGGTTTTTATCAGTATTTTTATCGGAATGGAGGTATTAAAAATCAGTGTTTTTGAGATATTTTACGGGGGTTATAATTTTTAATCCGACCGTTGGATCGTGGTAATTTTTGGATATGTTATACATATATAAGTTGAGTATATGTCCACAAATTTTGAACCGTTAAAAATGAACGTATGATTTGTTATGAATTTTACGAGATGACTGGTTCAGAAATTGTTGAATTTTCGGAGTTTATCATTTTGGTAGAAAATTCTAGAATTGGTGGGCCCCACTTGTGGTTGGTGAAGAAATGTGCTGAATTATATTTCAAATGTGGTGGGTGGGAATAGTAGCAGGTAAAGCCATCAGGTTGCATGTCAAACCTACCAAAATTTTCCTATAAATAGAGGGCTAAGTTAGAATTGAAAATCACACCAGAAACATAAGCTTTCTCTCTTTCTCTCTCTATATTATGAAGCATATTTTGTGAGTTTTTAGATACTTGGTGAGTTGCTATTCATCAGTGCAAGTTTTATTCAGCATCATATCCGATATCCAGTCAGAAGTACTGCTCTTTTGAGGTAAGGGATATTAAGGGATTTTAAGGGTTGTTATGATTTTCAGTTTCGTAATTTTTCTGATCTTCAAAAATTCTGAAAAAATTTGAAATGATATTTTGATGAGTTTTCTTGATTGTGTCCAAAAATGGTGATTTTTGGATGTATAGATTGAGAGTTATGAATTTTATGAGAAAAGACTATTTTAAAAGTAACCGCTTATAATTCCTTGTGGTTAACTCCAAAATTGATGAAATTTTTATTGGGAGTACATGTGTATGATAGAAGTATACTCTGTAAATTTCAGAATTTTTGGACAAAAGTATAATTTTTGATAAATGTCTAAATATTCGGTGGTTTTGGCCATATGAAAAATAGTAAATGAGTTTTAAAAATTCTGAGAAAAATATATGTTCAATATTGGACTATATTATGCTAAATCCCAGAAAAGAAATATTTTTAGAACTGATTTGATATTTTTCATGAAAATAGACTAGTTATGAGTAAATGAATTAAATATGTTTGTGCTCCTTGCAACTGGTCAAACAGGTCATCAATACGTGGCAATGGGTACCTATTTTTGATGGTGACATGATTCAACTCCCGATAATCAATACAAAGTCGCATACTCCCATCTTTCTTCTTCACGAACAGAACAGGAGCTCCCCAAAGAGAAGTACTAGGACGAATAAAACCAACGTCTAACAATTCCTGCAGTTGAGTCTTTAACTCCTAAAGTTCAATAGGAGCCATTCGATATGGGGCTTTAGAAATGGGTTTTGTACCGGGTTTAAGGTCGATACAAAATTTAATTTCACGCTCTGGGGGTAGGCCAGGAAGTTCTTCGGGAAATACGTCAGGAAATTTATTAACAACAGAAATATCATTCAAAGCTGACGTATTTTTGTTTAGATCTGTGACATGAGCTAAGAAAGCTTGACATCCGTTTTTCAATAAACGAATAGCTTTATGGCTTGAGATGACAGCGATTGATTTTAATGGTTTGGTTGCTTGAATTCGCATAATAGGTCGATTAGGAATATGAAAGCTAACAACCTTACGAAAACAATCAATTTTTGCATGATGAGTAGTTAACCAATCAATCCCTAGAATTACGTCAAATGCAAGTATTTTTAATGAAATCAGATCGACAGGTAATGTGTGGGTACCAACTTGAACCAAACAAGACTTATAAACCGTGGATGTAATGAAGGTTTTTCCCGATGGAGTTTCAACTGCTAAGTCAAAGTGTAATTTCTCCGGAATCAAATTTAATCGATGAGCGCAAGTAGGAGAAATAAAAGAATGGGTAGAACCAGTATCAAATAAAGTATAGACTTTGTTAGAGTTTATGATAAGCTTACCCGTGATGACCTCATTCGGGTTCCTTGCTCTCTGGGAGTTTACAACAAACGCTCTCCCTTGCACAACCGATTTTGACTTTTCTGGGACGGCCTTTGGTGCCTCCATCCTAGCTGAATTTGACCTTCTCTTCCACAGTTAAAACATGCTTTGGACGACATCGCGCAGTTTGGACTGATGTGCCCCTCCCCTCCGTATTTGAAACATATGATAGGTGGTCGTTCTCCTTCCTTAACGACAGGTGCTGGTGCTGACGTCTTTTCATCATTGTTGATTCTCCTCTTCTTGAAATGCCCATTCTTATTGTTTTGGCCCTGATTACCACCGAAGTGGTAACCATTTCTGGCCTGTTGATTTCCTCCACGCTTGTTGTCACCGCTTCGATGACTGCTCTCACTGGTATTATCATTTTGCCGGCTGCTCTCTTTTGGTTGCGTTGTCTCGTTATCGCGCTCCACCAACTGAGCCCTATTTACAACATCTGAATACAAACACAATTTATGAGAAACAAGATGTTGACGTATCTCCGGCTTCAAACCTCTTAAAAATATCCGCGTCATTCTTTCTTCATTATCCACCAGGTGGGACGCAAACCGGGATAACTCCGCAAATTTTGCCTCGTACTGCGACACGGTCATATTATTCTGCTCTAATTTGATGAACTCCACCTCCTTCATGTGACGAATACTCTCGGAAAAGTATTTGTCGTTAAACAGCTCTTGGAACTTCTCCCAAAACATCTTCAGTGCGGCAGGTTGAGTACGCTTTATCGATTCCCACCAGTAATCTGCCTCTCCTCGCAACATAAAGGCGGCAAAGGGAACCTTTTGCTCCTCGGAGCAACCCAAGACATCAAATATCTTGGTGATCTGCTTTATCCATATTTCAGCTACAAGTGGTTTGAGTTCTCCCTTAAACTCCGGTGGTCCCAACTCCTTAAACTGTTTAGCGGTGACCGCTTGAGAGTTTCCAGTATTTCCACCTACGTTGTGGACAGGAGCCGCTTTCACCTGTTGTTGCATGAATTGCATAAAACCTCTGAACATTCCATCATTCATCATCTGGTCAGTGTTGTTGTTTGCATGAGGATTGTCACCTTCCTGATGAACATTATCCTGATTATTGATATGTGGTGAATCAATAATCGTTTGTGCTCCATTTGTAAGACCCCGAATTTTATGAAATAAAAGTATTCAATTTTTCTTATAATTACTATTCAGTAAATGGTTAAATTGATAAAAGTTTAAAGTTATGAGTGAAATATGATATTTTTTTCAAAATAAGCAAGTGGTTATAAAATAATCATTGTTGTCGGGGAATATTCGTTTGGTCGTGGAATATTCGTACGACGGCGCAACTATTTGTGGGCCCCATAACAGAATAACTGTCGGATGAAGAAAACGACAAATTTGAGTTTTTACAAATAACGGCGTAGTTGTTACCGTTAACACTGTTGAAATACCCGGTGATTAAAATACAGTAATACGCGTTATTGCACAGTAGCACACGGTATTGCACAGTATTTTTGAAATTATTGATTCTTACGTAAGAAGGCACTACTCAATAATTGTTACAGTAATTACTGTTCAATATTTTATTTTATTGATTCAATAATTGCTACGTTGAAATTTTGTATTATTGTTGTTCAATAATTGTTGCTGCACAGTACTTCCCATTATCAGATCAATAATTCATATTATTTAAATAGTATTATTAGATAGCATTATTGGCAATGTCTAGAAAGTTCTGTCTAAGGAGAGGTTTGGTCATCTAATTGCGCGCCAGTAAGAAGAAATCCTTATTGGAAAGCCCCCTCTTTCCTGGGAACGGCCTGGTTGTCATAAATGTGATTCTGTAATATTATTTGTGAATAATTAATTATTGATTCATATGATAAGGAAATATTTATTTTATGTGGATATAAACGAGGGATATATTTTTGTGGTTAAAAATGAAGGAGTTAATGTTGAGATTTTTATCCGTATTTTTGTCGGAATGGAGGTATTAAAAATCAGGGTTTTTGAGATATTTTACGGAGGTTATAATTTTTAATCCGACCGTTGGATCGTGGTAATTTTTGGATATATTATACATATATAAGTTGAGTATATGCCCACAAATTTTGAACCGTTGAAAATGAACGTATGATTTGTTATGAATTTTAAGAGGTGGCTAATTCAGAAATCAGGTTATAAATCATTTTTGGTGGAAAATTCTAGAATTGGTGGGCCCCACTTGTGGTTGGTGAAGAAATGTGCTGAATTATATTTCAAATGTGGTGGGTGGGAATAGTAGCAGGTAAAGCCATCAGGTTGCAGGTCAAACCTACCAAAATTTTCCTATAAATAGAGGGCTAAGTTAGAATTGAAAATCACACCAAAAACATAAGCTTTCTCTCTTTCTCTCTCTATATTATGAAGCATATTTTGTGAGTTTTTAGATACTTGGTGAGTTGCTATTCATCAGTGCAAGTTTTCTTCAGCATCATATCCGATATCCAGTCAGAAGTACTGCTCTTTTGAGGTAAGGAATTGTAAGGGATTGTAAGGGATTGTAAGGGATAGTAAGGGATAGTAAGGGATAGTAATGGATTTTAAGGGTTGTTATGATTTTCAGTTTCGTAATTTTTCTGATCTTCAAAAATTATAGAAAAATTTGAAATGATATTTTGATGAGTTTTATTGATTGTGTCCAAAAATGGTGATTTTTGGATGTATAGATTAAGAGTTATGAATTTTACGGGAAAAGACTATTTTAAAAGTAACCGCTTATAATTCCTTGTGGTTAACTCCAAAATTGATGAAATTTTTATTGGGAGTACATGTGTATGATAGAAGTATACTCTGTAAATTTCAGAATTTTTGGACAAAAGTATAATTTTTGATAAATGTCTAAATATTCGGTGGTTTTGGCCATATGAAAAATAGTAAATGAGTTTTAAAAATTCTGAGAAAAATATATGTTCAATATTGGACTATATTATGCTAAATCCCAGAAAAAAAATATTTTTGGAACTGATTTGATATTTTTCATGAAAATGGACTAGTTATGAGTAAATGAATTAAATATGTTATGTGAAGTAAGAAAATTGGAAAATAGGATTTTATGGCTTGAGAATCCTATATGAGGTATATGCAGATATTTGATGAGGGTTTTGATTATTGGTGATAAAATCTTATGAGTTTGGTATTTTAGAATGATTAAATGCATTATTTTAGTAAAGTGTAAACAATTTAAATAAATTGTTTATAAGCTTAAGAAATATTATTCTTTCAATATCATTATACCGAAATACTGGTATGAATTTTATTGTGGAATTTCTACCTTTTTGTGTCGAGTTTACTATTTATGAGTTACTATTCATGAGTTACTATTCACGAGTTACTATTCACGATAAAAATTGGTTTCTTTTTCTAACCAAATTATAGTTGAGTTATGAATATTACTCTTGAGATTAAAACCATGTATTGATTATATTGATTTTATTATCATATATAACATTTTTATAACCCTGATGTTGAAATTCTCTTTCTCTAGAGTGTAAAGATGGGTAGATTTCTGGTATGATCATGACTATGGGTTCTCTTTGGCCAGTAGTGCAAAGTTGAATTGTTGACTGGTATGATCATGACCATTGAATTTATAAGTGAATATCTTTAGCTTAAGTGCAAAGGTGAATTGATCAACATGGTTATAATTATTGTTTATATAAATTCTGAAATGATTATATATTTCTTTGAGATATTAATATATTTGGCCTGTTGTGCAAATATGAACTGTTGATGAATATATTTGGCCGTAGTGCAAATATGAATTGTTGAGGAATATCTTTGGCCTGTAGTGCAAAGATGAATTGTTGATGAATATCTTTGGCCCGTAGTGCAAAGATGACATGTTGTTGAATATCTTTGGCCAGTAGTGCAAAGATGAACATATGTTGAGATGAACATGACCAACTGGTGATACAAATGAATATCTTTGGCCGTAGTGCAAAGATGAAGTTATTAGTATGATTATGAGCTGGAACTGTGATTTGGTATAACCATGATCTTTGATGTTTCAGGTAAAGACAGGTGATGAAAATATTCTTCGTCCTGGGTGCGAAGAAAAATTATAGTCACAATTATGATTATGAGTTATTCATATGATTGTGGAAAGGAGCTGTTGAATGATGTTACATGGATAAAATATTGTTGGTGGATTTTTAACATGGAGAAGATAATAGACTTTATAGTCTATTTGACTCTTCTAATGGATTGCTCGTTCCGCTGTAACTATGGTTGAAATTTTTATCATTTACCATATGTTCTAAATCTCTGATTTATTGTTGATGAAGGCTATTGATAATTGAATTATCTTTAGTCATGATATTCTTTACTGAGCTAGTTGTGCTCACCCTTTTGCTTCACAATTCCTTTCAGGTAATAAGAGTGTAGCTGGGTCGAGCGGGGGTAACAAGGGAATAGAACGGTGGTCATCATTTAGTAGTTATATTTGGTGAAGAAAATAGGGTGAGGCGAACCCAACGTTGGAAGGGTGTTTTGTCACTATCGTACAAGATGTCTAATGACATACAACCTCGTGTCATCATAAGACAGGATTGTGCTCATCCACTTGCTGAGTATATCTATGGGCACTACCTATATAATCTTGGTTTTTGTTTGAAGTATAATTCTCAATTAGAGACAGTGGAGATAATGATAAGTCTAGAGAAGACTCACCATTGGGAAGAATATGATAGTAATCTTCTCGTTTTTCTTTGGGGTCTATTGGGTCAACCAAGGATAATTCTGTGGCCATATGATATCTATCATAACCTAGATGCGTGGCCTCCCATGTACGAAGGTTTCCTTGAGCACTTCCCAAAGATTCTAATTTCTAAAGCAGTTTTTGACTATACCTTTATGTAAGGTGTTATTGTGAGGTGATGTCCACGGTTGGAACATGAGTCACATTTGGTATATATTTGTATCCAAACTCACAGCATATGTGTCGTTGTATTTTGCACGACAATTGTTGTAATAAAGTTGTAGTTATTTTCTGTACCATGTATTTGACGACTCAGAATGGGTTGGATGGAATGGACCTATTTTGGGGTCGTTACACCATTGCTATTCTCAACATTCTCAGATGCCATTTTTAAATACTGCCACAAAATAAAAGTTAATTGATATGTCATATATTATCCTTATATTATGACCGATCAATTAAATACCATGCAAATAAACTTAGGTAGGTCATACTAGCGAAGGAATTCTCCGTCTCTCCCCTCCTAGTTCTATTCTCACATCTTAGCCAGGGATCATATCCCTAAGCTCTGATACCAACTATGACGCCCCCAAAATTAGGTATACATCACCCATCTTGGGTCGTCAGATACATAGTACAGAATACAAATACAACGTACTAATACAACTGTCGTGTACAATACGACAAAACATAAACTGTGAGTTTGAATACAAATATTATCTTCTAGAGAGTATTCATACTCAAAAGGAGTCCTCATTACATTTATTAACACACAATTACATAGAATAGTGAGGACTACTAACTAATACTATCATTCGAACCATCACTCCGTTCCCCGACTTGCCCCAGCTACGTTCTCATTTCCTGAAGAGAACAGTGAAAGAAAGAGTGAGCTCAACTAGCCCAGTAAGAAATATTATGACTAAGATAATGCAGAATAAATTATCATTAGCCTTCAACAATGTTAAACTGATAAAATATAATAGACATCAAGTTTAACTGCAGCGGAACAAACAATCCATTAAAAGAGTCAAGTAGAAAATAAACTCTACTATCTTTTATGATTTAAAAGATTTTCCAACACTGTGATCGCTGAGACTCAGCTTAATAAAATAATTCACATCATCGAATCACCCCTGCACTACGGCCAAGGATATTCGTATATTCATTAATGGTCATGATCATGCCAACAACTGTCCATCAATGCACTACGGGCCAATGAGGACTTTTACCACATCATTTGTAACATTACGGTCATGATTATACCGAATAATCCCTGGTCATAATCATACCAAGTCCATCTATGCACTACAGGCCACAGATGACTTTTAACATTTTATAAACATGAGGATGATGACAATGATATAAGAATTCAATAAAACAAGTTCAAGAATTAATTTATCCAAGAATTAACAACGTCCAAATTGTCAACATGATACTGCTTTGTGGAGTAAAATTCAAGAATACTTAGAAGAATATTTTCATGAAAAGATACTGGATGAAACGCAATTATCAAGGATATTCCACAAATTTCATGGAGTATAGAAGTCAAAACTTAACCAATTGAGTACAATAAAGAATGGAATAACAAAAGAAATTACCATGCATGCGATAGACCGCACAGACAGGTTATTCTTAACAGAATAATAATAATGGAACCAGGTCCGGCGTAACCGCACAGACAGGATATTCCGACAGAATAATAAATAATGGAACCAGGTCCGGCGTAAAAGCACAGACAGGATATTCCGACAGAATAATAAATAATGGAACCAGGTCCGGCGTAAACGCACAGACAGGATATTCTGACAGAATAATAAATAATGGAACCAGGTCCGGCGTAAACGCACAGACAGGATGTTCCGACAGAATAATAACAAGACGGAACCAGGTCCGGTGTAAAACACACAGACAGGATGATCCAACAGAATAATAATAAAAACGGAACCAGGTCCGGTGTAAAACACACAGACAGGATGTTCCAACAGAATAATAATAAAAACGGAACCAGGTCCGGTGTAAAACACACAGACAGGATGTTACAACAGAATAATAGAAGAATGTCACCAAGTATAGGGTAGATCCGCGTATACAGGTTATTCCAACAGAATAATAAGAAATGGAATAACAACAGTTCTCTTCATGAATAAGAAAGAATAACACCCCTTACCGTTTTAAAGAAGAGCTGAAGTAAGGAAGTAGTTAAGTAGCAGAATACTCTTCTTCTCTCTCTCTATAGTTTCTCTCTATAGTTTCTCTCTCTAGAGTTCAGTGAATTCGTAAGAAATAATGAAGGAATGAGCTGCTATTTATAGAAAAATAGAATGCATAGTAACTAATCCATGAACGGTCCAGATTGATTACTTTAATCTGACGGTCCATATTTAAAGAAAAATCTTTTAAATAAAATATAATATATTCTATTTATAGAATAACTTTAATAAAGTATTTTGTTTTATATAAAAAGATGTTTCTGTTTTATTACGTTAATAATACGAATAAAACAAAACGTCATTATCGCTAAATAATTCATATTATTAACTGACAATAATAGAATCAAACTGAGTGACTTCTCACATAAGCATTAATAATTAATACCGTGTGCTACTATGCAACCACACGTATTACTGTACTTTTACTACCGAGTAGTTCAACAGTAACAATGGTAAAACTTCCGCCGTTATTTTTAATAAAATATTTTTGTCGTTTTTTCAATCCGACAATAATTCCGTTGTGGGGTCCACCAATGATTGTGTCGTTGTACGAATATTCCCTGTTAAAACGAATATTCCCCGACCAATCGAATATTATATAACAACTTGCGTACTTTGCAAAATTTATAAATATTACCCACAACTATAATATTATATCAAATTAACTCCATAATATTCAAAAATGATATTTATAGAAAATTCATCTTTATTTATAAAAGTTGGGGTCTTACATAGAGTCACAATTATGATTATGAATTATTCATATGATTGTGGAAAGGAACTGTTGATTGATGTTACAGGGATAAAACATTGTTGGTGGACTTTTAACGTGAAGAAGATAATAGACTTTATAATCTATTTGACTCTTCTAATTGATTGCTCGTTCCGCTGCAACTATGGTTGAAAATTTTTATCATCTACCATATGTTCTAAATCTCTGATTTAATTCTGTAAAAGACTATTGATAATTTATTTATCTTTAGTCATGATATTCTTTACTGAGCTAGTTATGCTCACCCTTCTGTTTCACAATTCCTTTCAGGTAATAAGAGTGTAGCTGGGTCGAGCGGGGGTAACAGGAGAATAGAACGGTGGTCATCATTTAGTAGTTATATTTGGTGAATCATCTAGGGTGAGGCGAACCCAACGTTGGAAGGGTGTTTTGCCACTATCATACAAGATGTCTAATGATATACAATCTCGTGTCATCATAAGACAGGAATGTGCTCATCCACTTGCTGAGTATATTTACGAGCACTACCTATATAATCTTGGTGTTTGTTTGAAGTAAAATTCTCAGTTAGAGACAGTGGAGATAATGATATGTCAAGAGAAGACTCACCATTGGAAAGAATATGATAGTAATTTTCTCATTTTTCTTTGGGGTCTATTGGGTCAACCAAGGATAATTCTGTGGCCATATGATATTTATCATAACCTAGAAGCATGGTCTCCCATGTACGAGGGTTTCCTTGAACACTTCCCAAAGATTCTAATTTTTAAAACAGTTTTTGACTATACCTTTATGTAATGTGTCATTGTGACGTGCTATCCAAGGTTGGGACATGAGTCACAGTTGGTATATATTTGTACCCAAACTCATAGCATATGTGTTGTTGTATTTTGTACGACAATTATTGTAATAAAGTTGTAGTTGTTTTCTGTACCATGTTTTTGGCGACTCAAAATGGGTTGGATGGAATTGACCTATTTTGGGGGCGTTACAAACACCCCTTACCGTTTTAAAGAAGAACTGAAATAAGAAAGTAGTTAAGTAGCAGAATACTTTTTCTTCTCTCTCTCTATAGTTTCTCTCTATAGTTTCTCTCTCTAGAGTTTAGTGAATTCGTAAGAAATAATGAAGGATGAGCTGCTATTTATAGAAAAATAGAATGCATAGTAATTAATCCATGAACGGTCCAGATTGATTACTCTAATTTGACGGTCCATATTTAAAGAAAAATATTTTACATAAAATATAATATATTCTATTTATAGAATAACTTTAATAAAATATTCTGTTTTATATAAAAAGATGTTTCTGTTTTATTACGTTAATAATACGAATAAAATAAAACTTCATTATCGCTAAATAATTCATATTATTAACTGACAATAATTGAATCAAACTGAGTGACTTCTCATATAAGCATTAATAATTAATACCGTGTGCTACTATGCAACCACACGTATTACTGTACTTTTACTACCGAGTAGTTTAACAGTATCAATGGTAAAACTTTCGCCGTTATTTTTAATAAAATATTTTTGTCGTTTTCTCAATCCGACAATAATTCCTTGTGGGGTCCACCAATGATTGTGCCGTTGTACGAATATTCCTTGTTAAAACGAATATTTCCCGACCAATCGAATATTATATAACAACTTGCGTACTTTGCAAAATTTATAAATATTACCCACAACTATAACATTATATCAAATTTACTCCATAATATTCAAAAATAATATTTATAGAAAAATTCATCTTTATTTATAAAAGTTGGGGTCTTACAATAGAATTTAAAATTGTCAATTATATTCGATGTATTTATTTGTATGAATAATTTCTTAAGTAATAAATTTAATATTGTCAACTATATTTAACGTATTTATTTTTATAAAATATTTATATAAATAATTTTCTATGTAATAAAATATAACATTGTCAATTATTGTGATAATTTGATTATTTAAAATTTAAACTCTATATTGTAATATAACTTGGAATTACCTTACAAATTAATACATTGAAACGATTTAAATCAAAATAAGGTGGGGTGTTTAAGACATTTCTCCTAGCCTCTACTCTTAGTAGAGGGCAATAAAAAAATATTCTCTAACCGCTACTAAGAGTAGCGGCCAACAAAAAAAGACATTCTCTAGTCGCTAGTAAGAATAACAACCAATAAAAAAAATTATATTTGGATCGTTAGATCTCTGAATTAACGAAGTAAGATTTGTTTGTTGAAATAATATTCATAACAATCGTTTGCCATGAATAACTACCATAATAAATTTCGTAAGAAAAATAATATATATTGCTAATGTTTACGTCTATTTTTTTATTATCAGTTACAAGCATAAATATTAGTGATAATTTTTATAGAGAATTGTGTAATAAGTTCAGTTTTTTTATAATTTTTATCAATCTCATATATTAATAAATTTTATAAATATAATTTAATTTAAATTTATCACAATACAAAACATGATTTATTTTATAATTATAATTCGACATAAATTTATCACAATTAACCTTTATCGTCGTCTTTGTTTGGAGAGAGAGAGAGATTGGGTTTGGGGTTTGGGGTTCGGGGTTGGGGGTTCGCGGGGAGTGGGAGTGGGAGTGGGGGTTGGGTTGGCGTGGGGTGGAGAAATGGTCAAAAATCAAAATGGTGATAGAGGAAGATGAAACACTGTCCTTTGTCTTCTAGAACTCCATATTGTTCACGGAGTTTTGGTAATGAACTAATGATAATTACAACCAAATAGCCGACAAAGATAAAAGATTATACTACATCCGTTCCTAAAATATTATGTTTGTTAAGATTTTGACATATAAATTAAGAAAATATTATTTATTAAATAAAATTTATTTGAAATTTTATCACTATCCCTCTATGAGAAATTGAAAACTAATAATACAAGGGAGAGAATATCTTAAGATAATAAGAAAAGGTAGGGATAGTATATGAAAATAAATAATTTATTCTCCTCAAAAATTATAAACTATAAACTTTTTAAAATAATTTTTTTTTTAAATTGAAAATCTTTTAAGAAGGTTGGGAGTAATATACTACTAGTACTAGCTAGTTTATTATTGGAATGATTCTTTTGACTCGAGTCTGACCATAACATTTAATGTGTGTGTATGAAGATTTATTATAATTGTAAATTTATTTCATAATCAGTTAATTATAATATCGGAAAATTACATTTATAATAAAGAAAAATATTTTGGTGTATTTTTAGAATTATAAATTCTAAGTATTATATCTTTTGTTCCGAAATTAAAATTATTTTTTGAAACAAAGATTTTAAAGAAAAAATATATATATTTCAAATCTATTTATGGTGATATGATATTATTCTATTTATTTATAATATAAAAATATCAGGTAATTTTATAATTTTGAAATAAAGGGGCAAGCACATGTACAATAAATAATTACTTAATAAGTAATCAGCACGTGGAATCTTTGGTGATGAACAGTACACATATCGAGAAAATGTGTATGTGAAGAAAATAAAAATATTCAACAAAGTAATTAATTATAAAGGATCTCCAAAATTCGTATCAATCGTCTATTGGTTGTTACTCACCGATCCATAATTTTTAGATTATTATTATAAAAAAAAAAAAAAAAAAAGTTTGGTTGTTCTTGTTTCATACGAAACCAATACTTGATTTCTCTCGTTTGACCTCTGGTAGTAGTGCTCCAAAGTTGACCAGATACTGGATCAAAACACCCCCCAAGGGACGTGCATGGGATATATTTTGAAGTAATCTTTAATAATGATTTTATTCTAAAGTTTTAATTTTAAGAAAATTTAGTAAAGAAAAATGTAACATAATATACGTAAATCCCCTCAAAAAAAAATAATAATCTTTTCATTCTATAAAAAAAAATCTTAATTTCAAAATTTTGTGAACATTAAGTTGTTAATTAAGTAATTTGGTATAATAATAAAGTAACAATAACAAACTCGATGATATTTTGTTATTTTATGCTACTAATATTAAAAAGTAAACTCATTTTTGTAGAATAAAATTTTATAGCAAATGAAACTATTTTTGTGAAAATAATGGAGTATTCTTTATCATCTAGTAACAATGAAAGTACTCTCTACGTTACATTAAAAATATTTTAAGTATAATTTTACAATATTCAATAAAAAAATTAAAGATAAAAATTTAGCCGCAAGATGGGTAAGTCTAGTTTAATTAGTTTGAAATTGAGTAAACAATATATATATATATATATATATATATATATATATATATATATATATATATATATATATATATATATCAGTTCGCTTCTTCAGCGAACTGGAATGAATGAACCAGCTATAGCGACGATTTTTTTCGTCGCTATAGCATAGAAAGTCGGTTTTTTATGCTATAACGACGAAAAAAACCGTCGTTATAGTCGGTTCGCTCCCTTCAGTTCGCTGGAGAGAGCCGGACTATATATATATGAAAAATGTGTGTAGTACACAGTCGACTATGACGACGATTTTTTTGAACTATGATGACGATTCTACTTTCGCCATAGCATGGCGACGGTTCAACTGTCACTATAGCGCAAAAAATCGTCGCCATAGCATAACTGTATATATATATATAGTCCATATATATATAATTAATACAAACTTCCTTGACATTATCTGTATATTAAGTTTTGTAAAGTATAGATAATTAAACTTATGTTCTATAAGATTTTTTTTTAAATATCAGTATTTGGTTTTTAAATTCATTTCCTATTTTCCTTTCCTCTTTAAAGTTCCAAAAGAATACTAGGTAAGTAGAGTGAGTCAAAAGTCTAATTTGGAGAACTCTTGTGAATTATAAAAGCATTAGTAACTTCCGGGGAAAGGGAAAGAAATAACAAATGTGTGGGACAGACAAATAGTGTTTAATTGAATCGTAGAACCGTATATAGTTTACTATTTTTTAGAATTAACCTAACATGTAGGGGTGCTCAAAAAATTCAATTTTTTAATTTTTTTACCGAATCGGTTAGAACCGGTACCGGCGGTACCGGTTTTTTTCGGTTTCGGTTTTTTCGGTACCGATTTTTTCGATTTTTTTATATTTTTCGGTACCGGTAGCGGTTCTAAAAATTTTGAATTTGGTAAAACCGAAAAACCGAAAAAAAAAAACGAATTCTGTACTTCTCACTTCTCACCATGTTGCTCTGTTAAAATTCTGGGCATTTTTGTCACTTTGTCCTTGACCATGTTGCTTGCCAATGCATAGTAATTCTCCTATTGACCTTGTGAGTTACTATTTACTTATGATATATTCATTGAAAAATAAAAATGGTGGCCAGGGTGTCATCTTGAACTTTTAAAGTATAATCCAGATAGTAATATTAATGCCATGAATATTTTTGCAATCATTGAGTTGAGAAATAATAGCAGGACAAATAATTTAAACACGTAATTTTTTTAATTTTTATTAATATAATAATAAATATCATAAATTATTTTATTTTTAAATTTAAAAATATCTGGCATCAATGTTCTTAAATAATTAAATCGCTTATTATTTATTAATCCACCTTTTTATTTTATTCAGTCATTATGTCCCTCGCCAAACCCTTCTTTTTCTCCACTAAACAATTCGCAGACACCATTTTCTTCACAGAAAATCGGATCAGTCAATCAATCCAAAAATTCGATAATTCTGTTATTTTTAACAAGAAATAAACAACATTATAGTCCAAAACATGAGTTTAAAAGGGAAATTAAAAATGAAGAATAAACAGAGCACCATAGCTTATTAAAAAAATTATTTAATTATTATTATTTATTAATAATTATATATATCATCATGCAAGCGGTATAACTGAAAACCAGACCGAAAAAACCGGTAACGATTGTGGACCGAACCGGTAATTCGGTACCGGTTTCGATTATTGATTTTTTGGTATTTTTGGATCGGTACCGGTTCGATTTTTTCGGTACCGGTTCGATTTTTTACCGATGAGCACCCCTACTAACATGTGCATCAGTGCATGCGACTCTTATTTTCATTTTGAGTTGTATCATTTTAGAGTTCTTTTAGGGGGAGCGGGCTTTTTCGACCGGGGTAGTGACCGGCCGGATTTTTTATTATTAATTTTTTTTTTACTTTTGATTACAAAATAATTAATGTGATTTATTGGAACTGAAATTTTTACAAAATGCAATGATTTAAGTGTCATTTGGATACACGTAAAAAATAGGATTATACACGTGTATCCAAATGACACCTAAATCACTACATTTTATAAAAATTTCAGTTCCAATAAATCATATTAATTATTTTGTAGTCAAAAGTAAAAAAATAAATAAATAAATAAATTCCGACCGGTCACTACCTCGGTCGGAAAATCCCGATCCCCCTAGACTTTCTGATCTTTTTACCTTTCTCAAGTAGTAATTTTTTGTAACATGATAAAAGTTTTGGTTGACGTGTTAAATATTCTATCCGTCTTATAATATATGACGTTTTAAAGTTGTGTACAAAAATTAAAAAAAATAATTCTATAACATTAAATATAATATTATTTATCTATAATACCACCTTTTACTATATATTTATCTCATATTCTCTCTCATCTGTAATATTTTCTTATGAGGGGTAATTTTAATGAAATTGTGATTAATTCTTGTAGATTATATAAACTTCAAATAATTTGAAAAAATAAAATCATCTAAAATATCATATATCATTTATGGGACGGAGGGAGTAAAAGAATAAAATGATAAAATTATTCATATTTAAATTCTCATTTAATTACATAATTTTTTGCACATGACTAGTGATGCTTTACAAATATGCATAGAAAACAAAAATCTAACAATTAATATTAAGGGTATTATATGTAATTTATTATAAAAATAAATTATCTAAAATAAATAGACAAACATTTAACTTGAAACTGGTTAAAATAATATTGAAACCGAGGGAACCTAAATTTTGGCTCGTTTGGAGCGCCCGCGGACCATGTTCAATACACAATTATTCAGTTCAGCTTTGAGCACGATGGGAGTAGACAATATTTTTGGTGGTGTCACATGGTTCATGCTTTGCATATATTGTGTGACATGTGAAGCTTCTTCTTTTGGAAGTCCAGGTGTGAATAAAAATTATTACGATTATTCATAAGAAAGAAGATTGGAAGCAATGGAATTTAAATAAACAAGAGCAGAACGAACAACAAGCTTAAATTACTAATATGTAATTTATGTATAAATGTGAAAGCCAAGATTGGTCATGCTCATGCCTCCCAGCACAGCATTGACAAGACCAGAATTTAGTAACAACTAACGACTTCCACTAGAGGGTAGCCGCAACTCAAGGGAATAAACTTGTCAATGGAATAATTTTGAGTTCTCATTTCACCACGGACACATACATTTAAAAAGGTTCTCAACTTCATTCTTATCACCTAGACGACAGCCCGTATATGCATAGTCCTAACAGAAAGATGCATGTTGCTGGTTGAAGACACGTAGAAGAATACCATGAGTATAATGACAAACCAGAAATTCATTTAATCAATCTATTAAGGAGTCCATCTATTATCAGATGATCAACCAAATCTTATAACTACCAGAAAATTTGTAAGTTAAAATTTACAATCAACACCAAAGTATAAAAGAAATAAAAAAAAATGAAAATACAAGAGCAGCTTCAACAACTTACCTCATAGAGTGTGGTAGTTGGCTGGCTCCCGAGGAGAAAGGACCCCTTGGAGCACCACTCCATCAGGAAATTGTACCCTGATTACAGTTTTTGTGTATCTCTTCCTTGTAGATTTTACATGCTTTTCCTTGTATGATTTGGGAACCAAAAGCTGGGATTCTGCAATCTTTTTCAGCTTCATATCAGCTTCTCTTTTCAATTCATCAAGAGAGAGCTTATAAAATGAATCTGGCAGCACTATTTTTGCAGCTTCATTTTCAGGGACGGAAAAGAACACCCGGATCTAGTATGTCAAGAAATTGAGAACAGTCAGAAACTGTTATTAAAAAGGAACAGAGAGGTCTTCAATTACTGAAACTTGAAACATAAAAACAAAAAAAGCATACAAATTATAAATTAATATAATATGCCTAATCGATTCATGAATAATTCCTTAGCTACGTACCAAAAATCTAATAACCACCACCGACGGCAATTAAGCTCATTGATAACGTAATTGATTACCAAAGCCGTTCTTGAGCACGGGCGGGAAGATTGGCCGCCCTGGCCCCCCCGATCAGAGGGGCTCCAATTTTATATATATATATATATATATATATATATATATATATAGGATTTTGAACATTTGATTGAAGATTTTGGCTCTAAGAATAGAAGAAATATACTTCAATGAATTGAATGTATTCTCATATATTTTGTTGTAGTCGAACTATTATGTTTTAAGCTTCGAAATGCACTTTTTTGGATATAACTTATACTTTTTATTTAGTTATTTTTACCTTTATTTTTGGATGATGACAATGTTTTGAAAAAAAGTTAGTTTTTATTTTTTGCCATTAAAATATTTGATGATGCTGAATATGCCAAAAAGAATTTATAGCTACAGATTTTGATATTCCTGATCAATAACTCCAATAGATAAAGAAATTACATCTAATTTTAGAAAATGAGCGACCATTACATGGTGAAAAAAGATTGAGCTATCAAATCTGAGAACCAGAGTTTAGATATAATAGCATTCACTTTGTGCACGTATTGTCAAAACTTGTCCACATCACGTTCACTGCTTCCAACACCCCCAAAACAGGAGAGGGTGGAAGAGGATGGTTGCAATTTCTTACCCAATCAGTCAAACCATCTGCACATTCATAGGAATTTTTGACCCTTGGTAAACCTGAAATCACTTGCAACACGAAAACACAAAAAGCCTGACATATTTGTTTTGCAAATTGTCATTTATCCACAGAAATGAAGCCATTCACCTACAAACTGTGATGCTAACACCTGATGTGGGAAGCATGAAAAGGAGGTTTCCAGCGTATGATTTATACTGAAATAAGGGGTAAAATGGTAAGCAAAGTATAAGAATTTAAGTTGTACAAAAGGAGTAAAAAGGGTTAGGGTTTAGATATTAATTAAGGAAAAGAGATGAGTGATAGGTTGTCCTGGGACCTGTAAAAAGTACCCAAGAAACGTACATTCTGGGAGACTGGGATATTATTTGGTTTGAGATTTTTTTGGTTTTCCTTGGGTTGAAAAAGATGGATTTCCATATCAGGTATGGAAAAGGGAAGGGGGAGGGGGGACAAAGAACAGTAGACATTACAACTTACACCTAAATCACCTTATTCATCGATCTCTGGCGGCAGGTCTTCTTTCAAGCATCAGGAATGAGGTAGAGGGTGTAGTTCGTAGAAGTTCCTGCTAGAGGAAGAGCTGGGATGGTTTTGAGGCTATCTGGAGGAAGCTTGACATTCTATTCTTCAGAAAGGTTATATCAGGGAATTGACACTGTTACAAAAAGAGGTTGACCCTTCCACTTGTTGGAAGGTAGGAAAAGGTAATGGAAGAGATAGTAGGGTAAATATCGTCGCTTTCTTATTTCCAACTAAATTTGATGGTAAATATGTTAATCAAACAAGCCACATTCCGACAGTTTCTAAGTTCCTTGTTTATCCAAATGGAATATAATAAATTCAGAATTGATTAGGCAAAACATAAATAGAAGCATCTGAAGGAGATTAAGGTATTGATAACCCAGAGGGGGCAATTGACCCCCACTGAATTTTCAGGGGTCAATTTGTTCTCCTTCCCGAAAAATAAATGTTCCCGAAAATTGAATGTTCTAATCCATAGCCCAAGTGTATTTTTGATGAAGATGGATTTAAACTCAAAGCATGTTTACTTTGTTTTCTGCCTTCGATCCTTGCCAAGTTAGTGCAGACCAGTGTCCCAAAAACTTATTCCAGGCTTCAAATCTCAACCAGTGAGTTTTATCCCAGACCAACTCGCTTTGAAGCATGGTGGTTGATAGGAGATTATGAGCATTAATTAGGATAGGATTGTAGTGGGCTCATACTTCTACTGGGTTATGAGAAGAAATCAAATGAAGGTAAAAGAAACCACCCCCCCTTTGCCCCTCTATATAACAGTATACCTAAAAATATTAATGAATGTCTCAAATTTGTATTCAGTTTGCTTTTTTTTTTTTCAGTCATCTAGTCACAACGTTAACCCACAAAAAAAAAATTCTTTAAAGCATATTGTAATTTTTATTTTTTATAATTTCACAAATTTAGTAATTGCTTGTGAATTTTTGCAATTGTTTAAAATGAAGCTATCATGATATTGTTACAACAACGTCGAGCCATCAAAAAAATAAAAATAAAAATTCAAAGATTAATAGATGAATGATTGTTTAGTAACTTATATTATTAAACATGATATTTTTGTAGCTATTGAAAATGATGTTATATTTCAAGTTATGGAGTCTAGAAAAATGTTATTGTAAACAATATATGAGCATTATTTAATTTAGTAATTTATTGTATTATATTTTTATTTTTTATTAAGAATTTTTCTTCAAATTTGATCCACTGAAGTACTGAACCAAGGTGCTGGATCCGCCCTTGACAACGACAATAGACATATAACAGAATAACTATATTACACAACATAACGAAAGCCAGGATTAATTCTGTTAACCATATACATAAGTGAAAGCAAATACATTTTGAATTTGATATCGCAAACACATTAACGATATTACACAACATAATGAATCCCAAATAGGCATACCTGTCTGTGGACTTGCTTATGTTCCACCACTTCATCTATCTTAGTTGGAGTTGTAGATTGTGAATCTTCAAGCTTTTGTGGTTCCAATAATGATATGACATTCTTAACTACCCCAATTCGCTCCCATTACTCCCCACTTTCCTCTTGCAATTCAAACCCCAGAAACTCCAACAACTCCACGCCTCCAACAATATCAGTTATGGCCTCCTTTATCTTTGGATTCCCCATTCGGATCTTCCTAAACTTGACATCTCGGGTTCCTTAACAATATTCTTCAAAAGCTTAAGTACCACACCAACTGATCCTTCTGCAGGCTTTCCAGAGACATATGCACCAACACAAGCCTCCAATTCACCTTGACCTTCTACTCCAGTTTCACTAACCACATCATTACACTCTGCATTACTCAAACAACTCTCAATATGAGCTGAAACCTCTTCCTAAGACGCGAACCCTCGACCACATACCGGACATTCAAACACATTATCTAAAGAATACCCATTCTTGTTTCTCTTCCCAGTAGTGATCAATGAGTCAAATGGATGAAATCCATCAGTTGGACTGTAGTGTATAGATGGACTTGGTATGATTATGACCAGGGATTATTCGGTATAATCATGACCGTAATGTTACAAATGATGTGGTAAAAGTCCTAATTGGCCCGTAGTGCATTGATGGACAGTTGTTGGCATGATCATGGCCATTAATGAATACACGAATATCCTTGGCTCGTAGTGCATGAATAATTTGTGGTTGTGATACTAATGAATATCCTTGGCCGTAGTCCAGGGATGATGTGGATTATTTATTAAGCTGAGTCCCAGCGATAAAAGTGATGAAAAGCTTTTTAAATCATAAAAGATAGTAGATTTTATTCTCTACTTAACTCTTTTAATGGATTGCTTGTTCCGCTGCTGTTAAACTTGAAGTCTATTGTATTTTATCAGTTTAACATTGTTGAAGACTAATGATAATTTATTCTGCATTATCTTAGTCATAATATTTCTTACTGGGCTAGTTGAGCTCATCCTTTCTTTCACTGTTCTCTTCAGGAAATAAGAACGTAGCCGGGACTAGTCGGGGAATGGAGTGACGGTTCAGATGATAGTATTAGTAGTCCTCACTATTCTGTTAAATAGTGTGACAATAAATGTAATGAAGACTTATTCTGAGAGTGGATATTGTCTAGAAGACAGTATTTGTATTAAAACTCACAGCTCTCTTGTTGTATATTAAAGATTGTATTTGTATTCTGTACCATGTATTTGACAACTCAGAATAGGTGATGTATACCTATTTTGGGGGCGTCACAATGCTCTTGCGCGGGGCAACAAATAATCGACCCTTCTTGCATAATTATGCCTACCAATTAACAAATGTTTGTAGGCCCATACCTGTGTCAAAAGATTTGAAGTTAAAACACTGTTATACAGTATGTCATCAAATCTTAATTTAAATAAACATGAATGTAAGACCCCGAATTTTATGAAATAAAAGTATTCAATTTTTCTTATAATTACTATTCAGTAAATGGTTAAATTGATAAAACTTTAAAGTTATGAGTGAAATATGATTTTTTTTCAAAATAAGCAAGTGGTTATAAAATAATCATTGTTGTCGGGGAATATTCGTTTGGTCGTGGAATATTCTTTCTGTCGGGGAATATTCGTACGACGGCGCAGCCATTTGTGGGCCCCATAACAGAATAACTGTCGGATGAAGAAAACGACAAATTTGAGTTTTTACAAATAACGGCGTAGTTGTTACCGTTAACACTGTTGAAATACCCGGTGGTTAAAATACAGTAATACGCGTTATTGCACAGTAGCACACGGTATTGCACAGTATTTTTGAAATTATTGATTCTTATGTAAGAAGGCACTACTCAATAATTGTTACAGTAGTTACTGTTCAATATTTTATTTTATTGATTCAATAATTGTTGCGTTGATATTTTATATTATTGTTGTTTCAATAATTGTTGCTGCACAGTATTTTCTATTATCAGATCAATAATTCATATTATTTGAATAATATTATTAGATAGCATTATTGGCAATGTCTAGAAAGTTCTGTCTAAGGAGAGGTTTGGTCATCTAATTGCGCGCCAGTAAGGAGAAATCCTTATTGGAAAGCCCCCTCTTTCCTGGGAACGGCCTGGTTGTCATAAATGTGATTCTGTAATATTATTTGTGAATAATTAATTATTGATTCATATGATAAGAAAATATTTATTTTATGTGGATATAAATGAGGGATATATTTTTGTGGTTAAAATTGAAGGAGTTAATGTTGAGGTTTTTATCAGTATTTTTGTCGGAATGGAGGTATTAAAAATCAGGGTTTTTGAGATATTTTGCGAGGGTTATAATTTTTAATCCGACCGTTGGATCGTGGTAATTTTTGGATATGTTATACATATATAAGTTGAGTATATGTCCACAAATTTTGAACCGTTAAAAATGAACGTATGATTTATTATGAATTTTACGAGATAACTGGTTCAGAAATTGTTGAATTTTCGGAGTTTATCATTTTGGTGGAAAATTCTAGAATTGGTGGGCCCCACTTGTGGTTGGTGAAGAAATGTGCTGAATTATATTTCAAATGTGGTGGGTGGGAATAGTAGCAGGTAAAGCCATCAGGTTGCAGGTCAAACCTGCCAAAATTTTCCTATAAATAGAGGGCTAAGTTAGAATTGAAAATCACACCAGAAACATAAGCTTTCTCTATTTCTCTCTCTATATTATGAAGCATATTTTGTGAGATTTTAGATACTTGGTGAGTTGCTATTCATCAGTGCAAGTTTCCTTCAGCATCATATCCGATATTCAGTCAGAAGTACTGCTCTTTTGAGGTAAGGGATTGTAAGGGATAGTAAGGGATAGTAAGAGATTTTAAGGGTTGTTATGTTTTTCAGTTTCGTAATTTTTCTGAACTTTAAAAATTCTGAAAAAATTTGAAATGATATTTTGATGAGTTTTATTGATTGTGTCCAAAAATGGTGATTTTTGGATGTATAGATTGAGAGTTATGAATTTTATGAGAAAAGACTATTTTAAAAGTAACTGCTTATAATTTCTTGTGGTTAACTCCAAAATTGATGAAATTTTTATTGGGAGTACATGTATATGATGGAAGTATACTCTGTAAATTTCAGAATTTTTAGACAAAAGTACAATTTTTGATAAATGTCTAAATATTTGGCTATTTTGGCCATATGAAAAATAGTAAATGACTTTTAAAAATTCTGAGAAAAATATATGTTCACTATGGGACTATATTATGCTAAATCTCAGAAAAGAAATATTTTTGGAACTGATTTGGTATTTTTCATAAAAATAGTCTAGTTATGAGTAAATGAATTAAATATGTTTTGTGAAGAAAGAAAATTGGAAAATAGGATTTTATGGCTTGAGAATCCTATATGAGGTATATGCAGATTTTTGATGAGGGTTTTGGTTATTGATGATGAAATTGTAAGAGTTGGCATTTTATGATGATTAAATGCATTAATTAGTAAAGTGTAAACAATTAAAATAAATTGTTTATAAATTTAAGTAATGTTATTCTTTCAATATCATTATACCGAAATATTGGTATGGATTTTATTGTAGAATTTCTATCTTTTGTGTCGGGGTTACTATTCATGAGTTACTATTCACGAAAAAATTGGTTTCTTTTTCTAACCAAATTATAGTTGAGTTATGAATATTACTCTTGAGATTAAAACTATGTATTGATTATATTATTTTTATCATCATATATAACATTTTTATAACCCTGATGTTGAAATTCTCTTTCACTGGAGTGTAAAGATGGGTAGATTATTGGTATGATCATGACTAGGGTTCTCTTTGGCCTGTAGTGCAAAGTTGAATTGTGACTGGTATGATCATGACCATTGAATTTATAATTGAATATCTTAAGCTTAAGTGCAAAGGTGAATTGATCAACATGGTTATAATTATTGTTTATATAAATTCTGAAATGATTATATATTTCTTTGAGATATGAATATATTTGGCCTGTAGTGCAAATATGAATTGTTGATGAATATCTTTGGCATGTAGTGCAAAGATGGCCTGTTGATGAATATCTTTGGCCTGTAGTGCAAAGATGAACTGTTGTTGAATATCTTTGGCCCGTAGTGCAAAGATGGTTTGTTGATGAATATCTTTGGCCGTAGTGCAAAGATGGATTTGTTAGTATGATTATAAACAGGAACTGTGATTTGGTATAACCATGATCTTTGATGTTTCAGGTAAAGACAGGTGATGAAAATATTCTTCGTCCTGGGTGCGAAGAAAAATTTATAGTCACAATTATGATTATGAGTTATTCATATGATTGTGGAAAGGAACTGTTGAGTGATGTTACATGGATAAAATATTGTTGGTGGATTTTTTACATGGAGAAGATAATAGACTTTATAGTCTATTTGACTCTTCTAATGGATTGCTCGTTCCGCTGCAACTATGGTTGAAATTTTTATCATTTACCATATGTTCTAAATCTCTGATTTATTGTTGATGAAGGCTATTGATAATTGAATTATCTTTAGTCATGAAATTCTTTACTGAGCTAGTTGTGCTCACCCTTTTGCTTCACAATTCCTTTCAGGTAATAAGAGTGTAGCTGGGTCGAGCGGGGGTAACAAGGGAATAGAACGGTGGTCATCATTTAGTAGTTATATTTGGTGAAGAAAATAGGGTGAGGCGAACCCAACGTTGGAAGGGTGTTTTGTCACTATCATACAAGATGTCTAATGACATACAACCTCGTGTCATCATAAGACAGGGATGTGCTCATCCACTTGCTGAGTATATCTATGGGCACTACCTATATAATCTTGGTGTTTGTTTGAAGTATAATTCTCAATTAGAGACAGTGGAGATAATGATAAGTCAAGAGAAGACTCACCATTGGGAAGAATATGATAGTAATCTTCTCGTTTTTTTGGGGTCTATTGGGTCAACCAAGGATAATTCTGTGGCCATATGATATCTATCATAACCTAGACGCGTGGCCTCCCATGTACGAAGGATTCCTTGAGCACTTCCCAAAGATTCTAGTTTCTAAAACAGTTTTTGACTGTACCTTTATGTAAGGTACCTTTGTGAGGTGCTGATACATGATGGTGTCCAATGTCACATTTGGTATATATTTGTATCCAAACTCACAGCATATGTGTTGTTGTATTTTGCACGACAATTGTTGTAATAAAGTTGTAGTTATTTTCTGTACCATGTATTTGACGACTCAGAATGGGTTGGATGGAATGAACCTATTCTGGGGGCGTCACAATGAAGGTATATAGACAATATAATACCTAAAGAAGGGTTAACACACGGAAAAGGTTTTAGAATCAAGGTGGGTTGCTTTATGCCAGATGCGGAACAAACAAGTCAACACCGCAACTCCTCATGCATAATCACTTACTTTATTAATATCCTCTAAAAATAAAAGATACCTCGCATGTATGACGTCGCGGTTTGCCGATGCAAATAATACATTTCCCAATATAAACAGTACGTATGTTTTGGTGTACGTCACCACCGTTTCCCAATCAGCATCTATCGAAACTTGGCAAAATCTACTGCCCAACCACGAAAACATAATGACCCCTCGAGTGTACACCTGCTCATCCCCCCACAATATATTGACTAAATTCGCTATCAATAAAGTATTGTTTAGGGTTATGGAGTAATGTACAATGGCCTATAACCGGTAATCCTAAAATGAAATGTACATCTTCAAGGGTGATTAAAATTTCATCAGTCAGGAAGTGTAATGTATTGGTTTAACTACGCCAACGCTCCACTAATACTTCTATCAACAAAGTGTCTAATTGGTTACAGACATTAGTATTTATAAATACCCCAAAACCCTAGTCACGTAATAATTCTTTTTGGGGGTCACTTAAAACCCATACTTCCAACGAACGTCCACTCTCATAGGTTCTTAATGACCTAATGTAATGGGGATTGTCCCATACGACTATTGAAATGTGGTTTGGTTGATCCCACAACAAAGTGTTGACAGTGGGCTCGGGATTGAATTCCATTTCTGTAAGTAACACATTCAAAATAAAGATTTATCAACAACACAAACAACAAAGATAAAGCACCATTAACTCTTAAAGTAAATAACGTAGGATATTTTTGGAGAAGTGAACAAAAACAAACTAAACATCCATCAACTCTTAAAGTGTACAACATATTTTTTTAATGCAGAAAAATAAACTAGAGTTTGACATAAAAACAACCATACATATATGTTGGAGGATTTGCCAAACTACTTTTGATTTGTTGCTTTTGTCTCAAATTCGTTGCAACGATTGTCGCTTAAGTTGTTTGATTGCTTTGAACAATATCAGATGGACAAGATGGAACAACTTAAAATTTTGTTTGGATGTAATATGGAACAACTTAAAATTTTGTTTGAAGGCAAGTCGTCATTTTGTATACCTAGCGACCGCAGTATTAAACTGCGGATGATTAATACATTCATTGGCGTCATTTTGTATACACCGTATCCAGTTATGTTTGAATTAAAAACGACACCATCTCTAATTATGTTTGAAAACAATGCCGCCCGACATAACGTCAGTGATATTAAAATGCGGACTGGACCTTTCAGGAGTATTGATACTGTACGACGTCGTTTAAATATTTGAACTAGAGTCCGCAGTATTAAATTACGTACGAGACCTTCCAGGAGTGCTGATACTTTACGACGTCTTTTAAATCCTTGAACTAGCGTCCGCAGTATTAAACTACATACTGTATGCTCAAAATGTATTGCCAGAATGAGTCAATTATTTAGTTCTTCTATGCAAACCCTGGAAGTGTTAGCACAACAAATTGAGTTTATTGATGTATAACCTCAAGATGTTGTGATGGACGCTCCAGGGTTTGCATAAAAGAACTAAACAATTAACCCATTATGGCAGTACATTTTTTGAGACATCTAGGGGTTAAAATTAAGTTTATAAAGCTAAAAATCATTTGTTTCTACTACATATTCTTGCTAATAGTTACATATTCAAGTGATTTGGGATAATGAAAAACACACATGGCAACCAAAATTAGAAGGCTTGATAAAGCGAGTCGGTCGAATTGAACTTCAGATTCAGAACAAATTAAGGGCTTCCAGATGTTGTGCCCTCCAAAAATGGTGCCACGCATGTCTCTTCATCCCAGATCACATGAAATAAAAGTAACAATAAGAATATGCTATAAGAAACAGAAAATTCTTGAGCTTTAGGTTGAACTCTTTGTGCGTATCCAGGACGTCTTCTGTTTGCAGTTTTATCTCGTCTTATATATAGGGGATCTAACGTCCGCAGTATTAAAGTGCGGACTAGACCTTTAAGTTTCATTATTGAAAACGACGTCGTCCGACTGTCGCATCGTAATCCCAACAATTGTAGTATTAAGTTGCGGAAGGGGAACTGGTCCGGAGGGGCATTTTAGTCATCCGTCTTGTCCGCAGTATTAAAGTGCGAAATACTGAAAACTAAACCGCGGACGGGGTCTCTATAAGACCTCTTGATCTTCGGACGGAGGGTCGCGATGTGTTGTAAGGCTAAACTATTTTTTACAACGTTTGCCATGGATTGATCGGTCGGTCCCCTATATATATATATATATATATATTTATAGTAAAAGACATCTTAGATCGGCCTAAGATAAGTTATCTTATGTCACTTTTAATACAACATCATTTGAATGTCAACTTACTAATCTGACCGAACGGATGTAAATAGCATGTAAAAATATGAGATTATGTAAAATTTTATTTGATTTGAAATTATGCAAAAACTATTTTATAACAATAAAAGTTATTAAAATCTGAACTGTCGAAATATATAAAGTATATACATATTATTCATACTATTATAAAAATGATATTTCAATGCCTTAAATCTTCATATAAAAAACAATTATTAGTATACTTGTTGAAAATTTTCATTTTTATTATTTAGAAGATATTTTCTCACACTTTTGAGTTTCAAGTTTGCAATTTAATTTATTCCATGATTTTTTTTATGCTTGAGGGAGGGAGATATATATTAGAGATAGGGAGTGATATAAGATTTTAGAGGAATTTTTTTTTATAAAATATTAGAGATAGAAACTAAAAAATAAATTTTTGTTGTAGAGCATATGCTATGCGGAATCCATATATACATTAATATGTATTTATGTTCAAATTTGATATATGGGGTGTCCATTTATGACTGTCTACTTGCAACTTATTAAATTTTCAACCCCCATATAAACCCAAATCCATTTATGCGCTCACAATGCCGGGTCTAATATAAACCCTCACAAGAAAAAGGAAGCCAGGGACGTTGATAAATTAATCCCTTGTGTATTAATCAGATAAAATCACTAAAAAGATTTTTACATACGAATGACAGACATAAGTCTATGTGCTTATTTGGTATTTACCAGTGGACATGACTGAAGAAGATACAAGGAAATGATCAAAATACTTGTTTTGAAAATACATGAATTCTCTTAATAAGTCCGGTCACCTTCTCCATAGATGGACGCCCATTCGGGTCCTGAGTGGTGCAAGAAATCGCTACGGACAAAAACTGGAAAATTTGCTCCTTAATGTGATGGTACTTAAGCAGCTCAGGATCAAAGATATCAAGAACCAAGTTCCTTTCAGCCATTGATTTCCCCCACCTAGGCAACTCATTTTTCTCCCCGGTAAGAGCATTTGTTGGCGCCTTACCAATCAATAGTTCCAAAAGAAGGACACCGAAGCTATAAACATCAGCTTGTTGGGAAATTTTATGCGACTCGTTTACCTCAGGCGCACGATAACCAATCGAGCCCGGGTTGGAGGGGGAGGAAAGGAGTTGTGGTATGCCAAATTCTGTGATAGATGCGCTGTATTGATCTGTAAGGAGAATGTTGGATGGTTTTATGTTTCCATGGGTGATACCGAGGGAGTGGAGATGCCTAATGCCACGGGCAGAATGGAATGCAATTCTAGTCCTGACTTCCCAATTCAATATTTGGCCGTTTCCTGTAGATTCCAAGGAAAATGAGGAGATCAAGAATCAGCCAGATTAGTAGTTTTGATGTCTTGATTCTGATATAATCTATTAGCTAGGTTCAATATTGGAGTTAAATGTGCTATATATATTTGCAGCTAAAAGTATATTGGTTACATTCTTCTAAACATGTAATTAAGACCAGAGTTTCGGCCACTATATCTTTTGGTGTGCTTAGCCATTAAGCTCTATATGTTATACAGTTTTGAACCCATGACTATTACCTCATCCATCTACTTGTCAGCATGGAATATCCATTTTAATTATGTAGCATACTATTAAGGAATGAGGACTTGAGGAGTATATTCATCAATGCAAACAAAACCATATAATACACCAAATTAAAGCAAAGCTATCAAAAAATTAATTATGGTATACATTACAAAAAAAACATGGAAGAGTAATCAGAATGTGACATAATACTTGAGGTTAGAATGTGAAAAATAGAAGGATTACCATGTAAAAGTGCAGACAAACTTCCCATTGGCATGTAATCATAAAGAAGAAGCTTCTCCTCTATGCCATAATAATAACCCTTGAGAGTTACCAAATTCTCATGAACCAACATTCCCAACCCTTCAACCTTCTCTCTAAACTCTCCTTCAGAAATACTCGCATCTTTCAATCTCTTCACAACTACCACCTCACTCCCACTCTCTAAATATGCCTTATACGTTGACCCTAAATCACTGTCCTTTCCCAATATCTCAGCTGAAGCCCTCAACAAGTCCTCAAAACCAAAACCACCATTCCCTTCATTGAAAAACACTAACCCATCATTACCCCTAACAATTCCTGGCCTTGCCACACCGGAAAGCCCATCACCCAATCCCCTGTTTTCTCTTTCTGTACTCTGTTTTGATCTCCAGGAGTGAGATTCCAGTGGAATCCCTGGCGTCGTATCAGCCTGAGGTAAGATTCTATATTTTCTACACAGAAGAAATGAGAGTAACAGAACAGAAAGTAATGCACTGATTGATCCGACAACAATTCCGACTATTGCTCCATCGGAAAGCTTACTTCCTTCATCAGGACAAGAATCTAATGGAGACCCACATAATGAATTTCCCTGAAAAGCATTAGATGAAAATCTTTGGAAAAATTTTGGTATTGACCCTTTTAATCCATTTGAAGAAACATCCAAATTTTCAAGTTCCGAGAGGTTGTTCAACTCGGGAAGCGACCCGATGAGTTGGTTGTTACCCATGTACAAAGTTCTTAGCAGGGTTAGCTTGTTGAATTCCACAGATATCTCACCGTAGAATTTGTTACCGGATAAATTTAAACGGACAAGATTACTAAAGCTAAACAAGGTAGCCGGAATCTCACCGGAGAAGTTGTTTTCTTGCAAAAAGAGTTTACGTAGCTTAGTGCATGAAGCCATGTCCGACGGCAGTGTGCCGGAGAGAGAATTTCTCCCGAGACTTAAAGTACGGAGTTGGGTTAGGTTTCCGATGGAACTAGGTGGAATTTGGCCTAACAAACCGCTGCCCGGGAGTCGGAGTTCGGTGACACCGTTGACGGTATAGTCACAGTGTACGCCTTTCCATGAACATGGGGTGGGGTCGGATGAATTCCATTGGAGGGTGCGGCCGTATACGGCGGCGGGGAGACGGAGGAGAGCGGCTTTGTCGGAGATGAAGTCGGAGTATCCCGCGGGAAGGAAAGAAGGCAATATTATGAAAAGAAGATGAAATAAAGAGAGCATTTTAGGGCGTGTTTGGGTTGGTGGGATACAGTTATTATTACTTTTTTGAATACGAAGAAGAGTGAATTAGAAGAGTAGATTTGTATATGGTGTTTGGAAGATGAGTTGTAATTTCTTTGTTTTTTCTTCAGCGTAAACTCCACGGTGCATATATAATCATCAGATACTTGGACACAAATTAGTATTGACTACTTCTCGTCCGCAGCCTCCTAAAGGAGGGAGATTATATGTATATATAATTTGTAGAAATTGATTTGTATTTGACAAATAATTCAAGTGAGACTTTCAAAAGTAGTACTAGTATTGTATTTGTTGAAGAAATAATGATAAATGAGAGACAAATAGTGTGAGGTTATATTACATTTGTATGATAATTTGTAATATCTTTAATTGGAAAAGTAAATGTTTGAACTTGAGTTAGAATGACCTCCTCACTTATTGATTTGAACAATAACCTTTAGAACGAATCTATAGAACAAAAGGAACTTAACTAAGGACATACAAAGAGCAAAGAATTTATTCCAACTACTTGACTTGATGAAATATTTTCTCAAAATAAGATTGAAAGGTGATTTTGGTTAAACAAGAGATTATTGATTAGCTAGGTATATTAATTATTGCTTGTGTTGGCTATTAAGTCCCTTCTAATTATAAGTCTCTTATATTCTAGTACTTAGTAAAATACAACATTTTCAAGAAAGTATGTATATTGTTTATTTTGTGAACGACTTGAAATTTAGTATTTTCAATAGACCCGTACGTAGAATTTATTCATATTCCTTGGTAGAGAAACACGGTTTGAGCCCAAAGGGAAAAAGTAAATGCTTGGGAATTAGGTACAGTCCCATTTTATTTTTTTGGTCCCAAATGATTGAAACGTTAGCTTAGCTAGGGTCAGTATTTGATTCTGATTATTATAATCATTTACTTATAAGATTCTAGATCTCCAATTTTTTATTATTAGACACGGAGGTCTTGGCCTTGATCTAAGGGTCCGTCTAATTAAGACCTTAAAAAAATGTTGTCATCCTCTCTTCTCTTTAGCCTTTAGGCAGGGAAGTTGATACAATTCTTAACCTCTTTATCTTGCCTTAAAAAGTTAACTATTAAGTCTTTTATCAACTCATATCAAGTTATATTTGTAATCAATATGAGATTATTTTTTACGTATGAATTTCGCATTTTTAAAGTTATTAGTTTTACTTTAATTTTTTTATTCTATTGAAAGAAAAAAAATAAGGAGTGTGATGGACAACATTCTTAGTCCCATCATCTCATATAAGTTACTGTTAAGGCTAGCTCACAGATCTTAACTTTAACATCTATCTAATTGATCACTAGCAGTTATCTCATATACATACTAATCAATTCTAAAATATAAAGAGTTATTTTGACTTCTTTTAGTTAATTAATTTGAGACAGTTAACTTCTCCTCTACATCTTCCAATTAGAAAGGCATGGTGATCGATGCTAGTTCTTCAAATATAAAAAAGGAAAAAAAAAGAGAGAAACAAAACTAATTTGACGGGTCAACAGAAAAAGCAATCAACTCGATCTGCTGGAACACATGAGATGCAATGGATTCGTAGGGTGGTCGATCGAATACGGGCTTGAATGGCACTGCAGGTTTGTTGCTCAGCTCCTAAATTAAATTAGACAAGTAACTATTATTGATTAAACAATTCGTACGTATACATATTTATATACTATACAGTGATCACAACAATAGTTGCTAGTCAATGTTCGATATATAATTGTATCTTGAATAATATTTATCCGACAACAATCCATTCATATACAGTTGCGAAACCAAAATATTTTTAGAGGAGGGTGAAAATACATTAGTAAAAATAAATAATTTATTAACACTTGAAAATACAATATTTAAAATGATTAATATTATAGTTGTCAATATTATAAATAAGTATGTATATGGAGGTGGGGGTGGAGGCATGGTGGAGCAGGAGGCGCCGGAGATTATTAATTAAAAAGGCTTTAAATTAATTAATCATACCAAGGAAACTCTCCCTTTCAAAAGTTCCAAACAAGTAGACCAGGCATCTAGACGGAAGTTCCGTCTTGCATGACAGCAGTAGCAGCTTATTAACAAGACTAATAAATCAGAAAATTGGAACAACTTAGCTGGTATATGGAAGAAGCCGATTGTCCAGAATAGAATAGGAGAAGGTAGAGTGTTCTGTTTCTTTGATAATTTTTCGGGATTGGCACCCCCCCTGCGCGAGTGTATACACGCACTAAAGATTTTTTGATTGAAAAAAGTTCGAGAATCAAGCTTAGCCTCGCCCAATTTCTTAGTCGTCCTCATGTGCGCGAACCCATCCCTTTTTCCTCAACCATGTTACAAAGCATAAGCCAACATGAGTTAATATACCCAAAGAATGTTTTCCCAATAGATGATATGGGACCTTGAAAAAACCATGTATTTTGGAGCATAACCAACAAGTAACACTCTGGATCGAGGCCAAACGAGTATTGGCGTAGTGGCGATATATCAGTCTGCATGCTAGATTGGCCGTGGCCGGGGCCGGTGCCGGGGCCGGGACCGACCAGGATGAACACGTGGACGTGGATTTTGACCGAACACGTAAACCTAGAATCAAATCCAAAAGTAAATAGCCTATTCGTGTAATATAAAAGATTGCATGCATGCATGCGAATATAAAAATAACAGAACAACTGATTTGCCACATTGTTAATTATCCAAAAGGTGTAATAGACAAATGTTATACCTTTGAATTGTCTTGGCATATATACACAGAAGAGTGATTCATAATTAGTATTACTTATATGCGTTATTCAACTAATGCATCTCTCACCATACGAGGAATATAACACTTTACGGGTTAATGCTAGCTACAATTGTTTAAGCAATTTAACACCATTCGGGCTAATGCTAGCTACAATTATTTGACCAATATAACACCTTCCGGGTTAATACTAGCCATGGGTCTCTCTCTCTCTCTATATGTATATATATGTGTGTATGAACTTGTGGGAAAAAGAGTATATATAACATAATGGAATTGAAATAATATAACATTCATGTGAAGCTGAATCACGAGTAAATATTTGTATAAATTAATAAAAGTGTAGTCCATCGATCGCATAGTCTCTGTATAAACTAATAAAAGTGTAGAGTAGTCCATGTCTTTTAGACGACTAAAATAGGAGATCGAATAAGCTGACTATAATATAGTATTGGAAATGAGGGAGTATGATTTTGTTGATGTGCGATACTTGCATGAACATATCTATCAAATGAAAGTGCGTCGTATATGTATGTATGTTTGTTTGTATACCTTCAAAACTAGCTCGGTAGCCCGAGTATATTAATTTACCCCGAGATTCACCCAGGTACCTGCAATTGCATTCGGGTTTCATATATCTATCCTTTTAACATCTTAATTATTCCTACAATACATTTACATAAACCATTCGTGTGATCTGTCTCCCGGTGAATTCATCCTTTATATCCTATGCGATGACCCCACTAGACTCCAATAGCCAATGAAAATTAAGAACCATTAAGAAAAGTGGAAGAACCCGAAAAACATACTTCTCCCCCAAGTAAGGAACTACGTCTTTTACTTCATGCAGCTTTGTCTTCCAATATTCCCCATCTAGGGAACTGTATTTGTTCACCAATTGGAACCCAGCAGGAGATTTATCCACGTCGGGCATCTCGATAATCGTGAAGGCAGCGCCACCGGAGAATAGTGAAGGAAGAAGCCGTAGACTATAAATCTCTTCAAATGACCGGACTAATAGCAGTCAACGGTGGTCAAAGGAGGAGTTTTGAGGCGAAAGCCTTAAGACGTGGTAGTGCCGGCGGGAAGAACGGGGGTTAACAAGAAGAATGATTGGAGACTGCCCTTGAGGAAGGAGGAGCCGTACTGGAGTAGTAAACCGCCGGGGGAGGCTAGGGCCACAGAATCCGGCCGGTTTGGAAGTGGGCCTGTGGTGGAGTGGTAAGACACCGGAAAAGGTTTAACCCGTGGCGGCTAGTGGGAAGGAGGAGAGGGAGGGACAGTAGCCAGAAAGTGACTAAAATAATTCTTGTTGTGGTAAACCCTGTTTATGGATTAGGGTTAGGGTTCTTCTTCTTCTCCGTTACTTTTCAACTCGAGCTTTGACAGGTGCATGTAATCATCATCAATCTCCAACTTGATTACTTCCATTAATTAATCACTAATATTTCTTGGCACAACAGTACTGCATGTTTGTGTGATTATGATATAATTTAAGAAAATGAACAGAATATATATCAGAGGATGAAAGACAAAAGAAGATACAAAATTAAAGAGAAGAAATAAGGGTAATATTTAAATTAGCAAGAGTCCAGACTTTTCAGGATCCATATCATTTGGTTTTCTCAGAATCATTATTATTTGATAAGGTATATATCGATCAATCTCCCATATATGCAATCTTACCAAATAGAGGTGGGTGGAAATCTATATCTGTCGAGGGCAAATGAATTAGAGTTGGTAGTTATAGAATTTGTTTCTCTTTATATATAAACATATTAAATATTTAGTTGTGTCACAAAAAATGTTCCGCATACATTATTTTTAAGCAAGAGGATGAAAAGTTTTTTACAATAAAAAGAAATATTTAATACCAAAAACTTTCAGTTAATTTGGAATAATTAACTCCATCCTTTAAACAAGGTCACCTTTTGGCTTTTGCACATCCGGATCTTTCTATCTTTCCAAAGCGGTAGGGGATTAAACATAAAAACCTATATGTTGAACATTATAAAAATTAAGTACATATTATTGTCCAATTTAAATACAGTAATATTTAATTTTTATATTCGTATAGAAGAACTCTATATCTATAAATGAGACTGTGATATCGTTCGTCCAAGACTTGGAAACTCTATAGTCTTTCACTAACCATATAAACATCGGAATAATAAAAGTTGATATTATAACAAATTAAACGATCTCAGAGCTTCCAAACAAAACCATCTTAATTCAACACAACGATATCACAGATCCTTCAAACAATTACAACTCAATTGACATTTAGCCTATACATCATATTTTCACTCTACAAATTTTACATTTAATAAGACAAATGGATCTTCCTATATATACAAGATTTATACATACGATCCGTATCAACTATACAAAGTCCTTGTATATCAAAAATATCATTAATAAAGAGTACTTTATAAAAGTTATCTTTACAAGTATACTTTAATTATCATCAACTTAAATAAAAAAAATTAAAATAATTAAACACAATATGCACTAACAATATTAATTAAACCTGTTCGGTAAGAAACTAAACTTTAATCATAATATGCACATCCAAATTATTAGTTACTCACACTACTAATATGTATTCTGAATGCATGTTGTACACTACAGCTATACATATATAATGCACCTATCACTATTTCACTATTTTAAATTTTGGTTGCCTCTATCTGTTTTCACCTTTTTCAAAATCATTTTTATACCACCAAAAATTAAGGAGCAGGAAGGGTAATCGTGCACAACAGCACAAGTCACAACACTCTTTTAAGTTGTGAATTAGATCACAAAAAGCCATAACATTACAAGAAAAACTGCTATTTCCGACAAAATATTTTGTCAAAAATAAGGCTATATATGATATGTCGACTCATACCTTATTTTCGACGAAAAATTTCATCGATAATTCAGACGAATTTATTTCCGTTTCGTCGCAAATTCGGTTAGAAAAACTTATTTACGACGGATTTATTCCCGACGAACTATCCGTCAGAAATACACTATACTCGATGGGATAAATTCCGTCGAAAAAAATTCGTCGGATAAAACTTGCCATGTGGTGCAACATGAAAAGTGAGCTATTTTTAAATTCCGACGGAATGTGTGTCGGAAATAGCGTCTAATCCGTCGGAAATAGCATTTTATAAAATAAATTAAATTTATTATTTTCGACGTAAATTCCGTCGGTTTTAACTTATTCCATCGGAAATTGCAATTTTTTTTAATAATTTTTTTATTTTACATTTTTGAAGTTTTTAAACCCCTTTTTTTGTACTTGTAACCTGTTAATCACAATAATACATATAATAATATTCAACCCATAATACAACTACATCCAACAACCAGCAACAACATATATATCATAATCAACCCATAATACAATGTAGTATATATACTTTTCTTCGAATACATTCTAACGTTAAATAACAATGCCAATTAAAAACTAAACTACAAAGAATAACAAAACAACTAAACTAAACTTATAAAATGGGGTGATGTAATAAACTTCAAAATTAAATTGCAAAATAAAATTACAAAGATATAAAAACGATCCTCTACAGATAACAATGGTGTTTATATATATATATATATATATATATATATATATATATATATATATATATATATATATATATATATACCTAAACTAGCTAGTACTACCACTAGTAGGATCAGAGTCATTTGGCGGGGGTCGACAATGTTGCTCGGGTGTTCGGAAATCTTGCTCGCCATCACCATCGATAGTATCGTCACCTTGCTGATACAATTAAAAATAAAACGCATTAGTCCGTATGAGAGAATCAAAATATACAGTATATATAAAAATTAAATAACATGCAAATTAATAAGTTTAAAATAAATATAATACTTGGGTAGGTGGGGGCTGACATCCTTATCGATCGGGCCAAAAGTCTCAGAGAGTAAGGTCACCACCAACCATAGCACCTCGTCGCGTACGTATCACGAGAAATTGCTACTGCGGGATACCCGTACTCTTACAATTTATTTTATTCTAACTTAGTTCAATTAATTTTTATTTTATTTTATTTTATTTTTTATTATATTATATTATTATATTTTATTAAATTAAATTAAATTTATTAAATTAAATTAAATTTGGTTTATTAAATTAAATTTATTTTGTTTTATTGCACTTAATTTATTTTATTCTACTTTATTATTAATTTTTATTTTACTTATTTTATTTTATTTTAGTTTGTATTATATAATATTATCTAATTTTCTAAATTGTTTATATTTTATTAAATTAATTTAAACTTATTTTATTTTATTTTATTTTATTGTAGTTAATTTTTTTGTTCTAATTTATTATTAATTTTATTTTTTATATTATATTATATTATAATATTATATAATTAATTAAAATTTGTTTTATTTATATCATGTAGTTTTATTTTCTTTTATTTAAATTATTTCTTATTACAATATATTATATTATTTCATTTTATATTAAATAACTTATGTTATTTAAAAATATTGTTTTATATTATATTATGTAAATATAATATTGGCCAATTGAAGAATTCTGACAAATTTTGCAGGGTCCACAAATTTTGCATTTGAAGAATTCTGACAGAAATTTCGTCTGGAATTTTGTCAGAAATAGCAAATATTATACCATAAATCAACAACCAAAGCATTTCATACTATTTCAAACCATTATTTGAAATCCAAATCAAGTTATACAACATTCTAAATTAGATTATAACTGAGTATAACATAATATCATCAATTTATATCCAAATGAGATTAATTATAGAAACATCAGTTTATATCCGTTTCAACATCAATTTATATCATCAATTAATCAACACAAATATCCAAATTGGATTAGTTATAGAAACATCTCATAACATATATATAACTCTGATACATCAAGCCTAAATCTCAGAACATATATAACCGAATTGAAACCAATTTACCAATTTTAGTCATTAATTCAGACCAATTCATACCCAAATAATTTGTTAATATCGAATAATCCCAGAAATAAAATTTCATATATTACCTTGAAATTTAGGAGAGAATCAGATATGGAAAGGAATGGAATGGATTCGATGACAGGTGGCCAGAGCTGGACGGTGGCGCGTCCGGTGGCAGGGGGAGGGGGGCGGGGGGAGGGGGTGAGGGCCCGGTTGTGACGCCCCAAAAATAGGTACACAACCCATTTTGAGTCGCCAAATACACGGTACAGAATTTAAATATAAACTTCATTTATACAATACGACAAATGTAAGCTGAGAGTTTTAATACGAATATTATCTCATAGACAATATCCAAACTCAAATGAAGTCCTCATTATATTTATTATCACATTATTTCATAGAATAGTGAAGACTACTATAGCCACTAGCTTGGATTATCACTCTATTTCCCGACTAGTCCCAGCTATATTCTCATTTTTTGAAGAGAACATTATTGAAAGCAACGGGTAAACTCAACTAGCCCAGTAAAGAATATTATGACTAAGATAACTAATGCATAATAAATTATCGTTAGCTTTCAACAGTGTTAAACTGATAGAATATAATACACAACAAGTTTAACTGCAGCAAAATAAACAATCCATTAGAAGAGTCAAGTAGAGCATGATATCTACTATTTTCTATAATTTAAAAGTTCATCATCAATTTTTTATCGCTGTAACACAGCTCAATAAATAATTCAAATCACTTAATTATCCATGCACTATGGGCCAATGATATTCATTAGTATCACATTCACTAATTATCCATGCACTACGGGTCAAGGATATTCGTTATTATCACCAATGGTCATGATCATGCCAACAACTATCCAGCAATGCACTACAGGCCAATGCAGACTTTTACCATATCATTTGTAACATTACGGGTCATGATTATACCGATACATAATTCCTGGTCATAATCATACCAATCAACATTCCATTTATGCACTACGGGCCAAAGATGACTTTCATCACAATGTAAGCATGAGGATGATGACAATGATATAAGTATCAATCAAACGAAATCAAGGATAAATATTAAAGATTTTTAATTTATCCAGAATTTAAAAATGTCCAAATTGTCAACATTATAACTGCATTGTGGAGTAGAATTCAAGAATAATATTAATTCATGTATCAAAAATAATTTGGACAGAAAGAAAATCAATTTTTATCGTGAATAGTAACTCAAGAATAGTACTTCGTGAATAGTATCACATGAATAGTACTTCGTGAATAATACCCCGACATGAAAAGATTAAAACTTAACAAGAATGTTCAGAAATATATTCTTACAAATTTCAAGGATATTCTACTAATTTCAAGGAGTATGGAAGCAATACTTATCAAAATAAGTGTAGAATTAGGAATATGAAACGAAATAATATTACTTACATACTATAGAGCATGAAAAAAAATATTATTTCTTACGAGTATTGAACAAAAATAATATCCTTTACCTTAAAAGGAGAGTATTTCTGACTGGTATGCCGGAGATATTCTTGAAGAAAACTTATACTGTTTTCTATACTCAAAGTTTCCTTAAACTCTAAAGAAATACGCTCAATATTATAGAAAAAGAATTCGCTGATTCTGGTGTGATTTTCAATTCTAAACTAAGCATCCTATTTATAGGAGAATGACAGGGTGCTATTTAAATTAGAAAATCACGGGTGAACAGTCGAAGAAAATCACGGGCATTCGGCTGAAAATTTTCTGATTTACTATGCTACACTATGCAGTACTATGCACAATAAAATATAATGTATTCTATTTTATATAAAAAAATAAAACTTATATAATATATATATATATATATATATAGATGTCGTGCGAGTTAATATATATATATATATATATATATATATATATATATATATATATATAAGTAATAAGAAAAATTGAGATAACTTTCTCCCAACGATTTTAAAAAATGAGAAAGTGAGGGTCCATGTAATAAGCCAAATTTACAACAAATACTTCATAAAAAATTCCTCTATTTATCTCAATTCACTTGGCTTCACTAAACACATTTTTAATAACAATTATTCATCATTAATATTATAACTCACAATATTAACAACTGTGAGACCCCAGATTTTATGAATAAAGATTTAAATTTCTCGAAATATTTTTTTAAATATTATGGTGTGGATTTGATATAATGTTATAGTTGTGGGTAGTGTTTATAAATTTTACAAAGTATGCAAGTTGTTGTATTATATTCGATTGGTCGGGGAATATTCGTTTTAGCAGGGAGTATTCGTACAATGTGCAATCATTGGTGGACCCCACAATAAAATTATTGTCGGATTGAAAAAATGACAAAAATATTTTTATTGAAAATAACGGCGGAAGTTTTACCATTAATACTGTTGAACTACTCGGTAGTAAAAGTACAGTAATACGCGTGGTTGCATAGTAACACACGGTATTGATTATTGATGCTTACGTGATAAGTCACTCAGTTTTGTTTTATTGGTATTATTAATGTAATAAAACAGAATATTTTTATAAAGTTATTCGTTTTATTAGGCTAATAGTAAATTTTTTTTATATAAAACAGAATGCTTTTATAAAGTTATCTATTTTATCAGACAATAATTAGAATATATTATATTTTATTATGCATAGTATTTGCATAGTGTCTGCATAGTAAAATCTTTTATAAAGTTATTCGTTTTATTAGATTATAAATAGAATATATTATATTTTATTTAAAAGATTTTGCTTTAAATATGGACCGTCAGATTAAAGTAAATCAATCTAGACCGTTCATGAGTTAGTTACTATGCAGTCTATTTTTCTATAAATAGAAGCTCATTCCTTCATTATTTTCTTATGAATTCACTGAAACTCTAGAGAGAGAAATTATAGAGAGAAAAAAGAAGAGTATTCTGCTACTTCACTACTCCGATACCAAGTTTCTTTTACGGTAAGGGATATTATTTGTTGTACCCGTAAGGGGTATATTTTGTCGTATTGTAAACGACAGTTGTATTATTAAGTTATATTTGAATTCTGTATCATGTATCTGGCGACTCAAGATGGGTGATGCATACCTAATTTTGGGGGCGTCACAGTTGGTATCAGAGCCTAGGGATATGATCCTTGGCTAAGATGTGAGACAAGAACTAGGAGAGGAGAGACGGGGAATTCTTTCGCTAGTATGACCTACCTAAGTTTATTTGTTATTTAATTGGTTGGTCAGAGTATATTGATAATACGTGACATGTTAATTAACCCTTGTTTTGTGGCAGTATTTAAAAATGGCAGCTGAAAATGTCAACAACGGAGTGAATGAGACCGTGGAGACACCTCTAATCACCAACCAGGATAATGTAATATCAGGCGAAGAAGAAATTAGAGATATCTACGTGGTAAGTGAAGAACTAATAGTTGCACCCGAGCTAGTTGTAGAGGTAGCAGCTGAGAGTGAGGAAGAAGAGGAAGAAGAGGAACCTGAGAAGAATTGGTTAGAAGAAGTTTATGATCAAAACTTAGAATTACAAAATCGTGTTCATGAGTTAGAAGAACAGGTTGAAGAACGGCAAGCGGTCGTGGAACAAAGGGATGCAACAATTCAAAATTGTGTTACCCGATATGTGATGCTAGAACAAAATCACGCTTTGGCAGAGTGTAAGATATTAAGGTTAGAATCTGAGAATTCAAATATCAAGGATCAGCTGAAAGAAGAAACAACTGAATAAGTGAGAATGAAGGATGCGTGGGTAAAAGCCGCACGACATGTTGATATTATAGAAAGAGACGTCCGATCCAAAAAGGCTAAAATAGATGATTTACATTTCTCTTTTTGAACAGCAATTGAAAGAACCCAACATCAAGTTTTGAGTTACCCTGTACAGAGTGGTCAATCTCATTCGATATGGATCGAAGATTGATGATTCAGATCATGAATCAGGAGCACGATGAAGCAGTTGAGGGTGGAATATGTCCTATAGAAAAGTTAATTCCAGCGGTAGTGATGACATCAAATACTGCCCCAGACGAGTCAAAGCCGGGTAGTTCAAGGGAGAGCGGTTGTCAGGACTTCCCAACAAGTGAAGAACCCAAATGAAGTTATCGCGGGTAAGCTAATCATAAACCCTTGCGAAGTTTGTACCTTATTCGATACTGGTTCCACCCACTCTTGTATTTCACCTAGTTGTGTTCAACGTTTAAACTTGACTATTAAGAAATTAGACTTTGACTTATCTGTTGAAACTCTGTTAGGAGGAACCTTCGTTAGCTCCACTATTTATAAATCTTGTTTGATTCAAATCAACACTTTCACGTTACCTATCGATCGTATCTCTTTGAAAATACTTGCCTTTGATGTGATTTTAAGAATCGATTGGTTAACTACTCATCATGTTTTTTTTGTAAGGTTGTTAGCTTTCATATTCCTAATCAACCTATTATGCGAATTCAAGCAACCAAACCATTAAAGTCAATCATTGTCATATCAAGCCATAAGTAAAGAGCCTTGAGCCTATATCTGGTGACTTCCTTGTGTGGAATGCACCGAAGCTAGACTTTCTGTAGGTGACGTCGTGAATGACGATGGCAAGTTGATAGGTATCAATGTGACGTACTATCCGAGTCTTTGATGAGGGTCACAGCTTTGAATGATATTTCTATTGTAAATAAATTTCCTGACGTATTGTTGAAGACTTCTTAGCCTACCCAAAGAGCGTGCAATCGAATTTTGTATTGACCCCAGTTCAAAACCCATTTCTATAAACCTCAAATATTTTCTTCACCTAAAATGAACGTGTAATGTGCCAAAGACGTTGGCTCGAGCTGTTGAAGATTACGATCGTACCATTCAATACCATCGTGGAAAAGCAAACGTGGTAGCTGACGCGTTGAGTAGAAGATCGTATGCGTATACGAGTGCGAATATACGAACCCACATGAAGATAACGAATATACGAGTATAATCGACTTTAATCGATAAAGTTAAAGCAGCTCAAGCTACGCACCCGAAGCTGATGAACATGAAGAAGAAGGTTCAAGAGGGCGTTATTTTAAATAGCAAGAGTTGCTGAAATTTCAACCCTCGATTTAGTTGGCCCATTTGAAATCCTCGATCGAGTAGGAACTGTGGCTTATAGACTCGTTTTACCGCCAAGTATGTCGCGTGTTCAGAACGTTTTTCACGTATTGTTGTTAGAAAAACTTAGTCTTGGGGGACTTTGGAGCCAAATTTCAGAATAATTAATGAATCTAATAAATTATGAAATCATGGGAGTTTTGTAGAGCATGTTACAAGCTTTCCATAGCCTCAAAAACGGACTAATTCCGATAACGGATGAAGAAGTTATGAAGATTTGAAGTAAATGTGTCAAAAGTTGCAAAATCTGAAAAATTGGAGTTAAGTGCCAAAGGTCGAGCGCCTAGGCACTAGACTCGGCGCTTGGAATCTGTTCTTGGGCGCCTAGGCGCTTGCCCAAGGCCAATTTTGGGCGCCTAGGCGCTGGTCTAGTGTTAAGCCAAAATCTGTTTGGACGTCCTTTAGTAAATTGGGCATAACTTTTTTATACGAACTCCGATTGAGGTGATTCAAGATGATCCGGAACGAGGACGAATAGACGTACAACGTTTGTTCTTTAAGTTATTTAATTTGAGATCGTTAGAAGGGGTGAAAATGGTTGTCTTTGGGACTATTGTGTTTTCAGAAGCAATCGGAGGACGTCGGGTGTAAGACCCCAACTTATTAATGAATAAAATCAAATTTTCTCTAAATATTATTGTGAATAATAAGGGGTTAATTTGATATAATACTTTGATTATGGGTGAAATGTGCAAATTTTGTAAAATAAGCAAGTGGTTATAAAATATTAATTTTGTCGGGGAATATTCGTTTGGTCGTGGAATATTCTTGCTGTCGGGGAATATTCGTACGACGGCGCAGCCTTGTGTGGGCCCCATAACGGAAAGCGATTGGATGAAGAAAATGACAAGTATACGTTATTTATAAATAACGGCGTAGTTGTTACCGTTAATACTGTTGGAATATCCGGTGGTTAAAATACAGTAGCACACGGTATTGCACCAATTATTGATTCTTACGAAGGAAGACATTACTCAATAATTGTTACAGTAGTTATTATTCAATATTTTATTTTATTGATTTAATAATTGTTGCGTTGATATTTTATATTATTGTTGTTTCAATAATTGTTGCTGCACAGTATTTTCCTTTATCAGATCAATAATTCATATTATTTGAATAATATTATTAGATAATATTATTGGCAATGTCTAGAAAGTTCTGTCTAAGGAGAGGTTTGGTCATCTAATTGCGCGCCAGTAAGGAGAAATCCTTATCGGAAAGCCCCCTCTTTCCTGGGAACGGCCTGGTTGTCATAAATGTGATTCTGTAATATTATTTGTGAATAACTAATTATTGATTCATATGATAAGGAAATATTTATTTTATGTGGATATTAATGAGAGATATATTTTTGTGGTTAAAAATGAAGGAGTTAATGTTGTGGTTTTTATCCGTATTTTTGTCGGAATTGAGGTATTAAAAATCAGGATTTTTGAGATATTTTGCAGGGGTTATAATTTTTAATCCGACCGTTGGATCGTGGTAATTTTTGGATATGTTATACATATATAAGTTGAGTATATGTCTACAAATTTTGAACCGTTAAAAATGAACGTATGATTTATTATGAATTTTACGAGATGACTGGTTCAGAAATTGTTAAATTTTCGGAGTTTATCATTTTGATGGAAAATTCTAGAATTGGTGGGCCCCACTTGTGGTTGGTGAAGAAATGTGCTGAATTATATTTTAAATGTGGTGGGTGGGAATAGTAGCAGGTAAAGCCATCAGGTTGCAGGTCAAGCCTACTAAAATTTTTCTATAAATAGAGGGCTAAGTTAGAATTAAAAATCACACCAAAAACAAGTTTTCTCTCTTTCTCTCTCTAGATTATTGAGTGTATTTTGTGAGTATTTAGATACTTTGAGAGTTTCTATTCATCAGAGCAAGTTTCTTTCAGCCTTATACTGGTATTCCGAACCGAAGTACTGATATTTTGAGGTAAGGGATATTATTTTCTTCTTAAATGATATTCTTCAATATCATTATGCTGAAATATTGATATGAGTTTTTATCAAATTTGAAACTTTTTGTGTCGGAATTACTATTCACGTATACGACACTATTCACGTATACGGTACTATTCACGAATACGGCACTATTCACCAAAAAATAAAATTTTTCCTTTTTGTCCAAGATATCTATTATGGTTACTATCTTTGATTGTATCCATGTTTTGATCTTTATTTTTGAATTCTACTTCACAATTAATTATTATGAAGTGTGATTGATCTTGGATAAACTGTTATACGAATCCCTAATATTTGTCCTTCTGTCTCACTGGATTCGTTCTCTTTAAGATATTTTTCATCATCCTCAGTCCTAAATGATGATATTACTGAATATCTTTGGCCTGTAGTGCAAAGATGTATGATTACTTGATGAATATCTTTGGCCTGTAGTGCAAAGATGAACAGGTGTTGAGATGAACATGACTGACATGTGATACAAATGAATATCTTTGGCCTGTAGTGCAAAGATGAATATTTGGATAAAGATGATTATTAATTGATATTACAGGGATAAAATATTGATGATGGACTTTTAAATCTTAGAAGATAGTAGAATTATTTCTCTACTTGACTCTTCTAATGGTTTGCTGTTTTCGCTGCAGTTGTTGATCTAAAACTTGTTGTCGATTATATTCTATCAGATTTTTCTCTGTTGAAGACTAACGATAATTTATTGTATATTATCTTAGTCATAATATTCTTTACTGGGCTAGTTGAGCTCACCTTTTTCCTTTTTGTTCCATTTTTCTTCTCAGGAGGTGAGAACATAGCAGGATCTAGTCGGGGTATGGAGTGATGGTTCTAGAAAGATGTTTTAGTTGTCCTCACTATTTCTGTAAAATAGTGTTTGAATAATTGTAATGAGAACTTATTTGAGTGTGGATATTGTCTAGAAGACAATATTTATATTTAAACTCACAGTATGTGTTGTCGTATTTTTCACGACAATTGTATTATTGAAGTTGTAGTTTACTTTCTGTACCATGTATTTGGCGACTCAGAATGAGTGTTGTATACCTATTTTGGGGGCGTCACAGTTGGTATCAAAGCTTAGGGATATGATCCCTGGTTGAGATGTGAGACAAGAACTAGGAGGGGAGAGACGGGGAATTCCTTCGCTAGTATGACCTGACTAAGTTTATTTGGTATTTATTTGGTCGGTCAAAGTATAGGGATAATATATGACATGACTATTAACCATTGTTTTATGACAGTATTTAAGAATGGCAGCTGAGAACGTTAATAATGGAGTAAATCAGACCGTGGAGACACCTTTGATCACCACCCAGGGGAACGTGCAACAGGAAGGCAGTATTCCTCCTGTAAACAACGTTACCGAGCAAACGATGAATGATGGAATGTTTAGGAGCTTTTTGCAGTTCATGCAAAATCAGACGAGGGAGACTCGTGTGCAGAATACGGGTGGAAATGATAACAACGCGCGGTTTGTCACAGCTAAGCAGTTCAAAGAATTGGGACCACCAGAATTTAAGGGAAAGCCGGATCCGATCATGGCGGAAACGTGGGTCAAGTAAATTACCAAGATATTCGATGTCTTGGGCTGCACGGAGGAACAGAAGGTTCCATTCGCCACCTTTATGTTCCGCGGTGAGGCAGACTACTGGTGGGAGTCTGTGAAGCGTACCCAGCCTGACGCACTCAACATGTCCTGGGAAATATTTCAGAAACTGTTTAATGACAAGTACTTTCCTGAAAGTATTCGTCATATGAAGGAGGTAGAGTTTATTAGACTGGAACAAAATAACATGACGGTGTCCCAGTACGAGGCGAAGTTTGCAGAGTTATGCAAGTTTGCACCTCATTTGGTCGAAAATGAGGAACGAATGACAAGGATGTTTCTGAGAGGTCTAAAACCCGATATTTGACAATATTTTATCTCTCATAAATTTTCTTTATATTCAGATGTTGTAAACAGGGCTCAATTATTAGAGCGAGATAATGAGTATGTGCAACCGAGGGACCACAACCAGGGTCATACCGGTGGCGGCAGTCATCGAAGCAATGAAAACCAGCAGGGAGGAAAACATTCGGACAAAAGCGGTAACCACTCTGGTGGTAATCGTGGTCGTGATAATAGAAGGAGCGAGTTGGGAGGAGATTTCAAGAAGAGAAGGTACAACAATGATAACGTGAAGACGTCAGCACAAACATCAACTGTTTCTAGGGGAGGAGAACGACCACCGGTCGTATGTTATAAATGTGGGAAAGAGGGACATATCAGCCCAAACTGCCCACAACAATCCAAGGTATGTTATAACTGTGGAAAGGAGGGTCATATAGCTCGAGAGTGTTCTGTAGCAAAACCAAGTTCAGCGGGGATGGTGACTCAAAAAGTTGTCCCAGAAAAGTCAAAGTCAACTGTTCCTGGAAGAGCGTTTTTCGTAACTGGTCAGAATGCGAGGAACACGAACGAAGTTAGCACGGGTTAGTTAATTATAAATTTTTACGAAGTCTATACCTTATTAGATACCGGTTCTATCCATTCATTTATTTCTCCTGCTTATACTCAATGTTTAAACTTGACTCCGAAGGAAATTGGACTTTAACTTATCTGTTGAAACTCCGTTGGGTGAAACCTTCGTTACATCTACAGTTTATAAATCTTGCATGATCTAAGTTGGCACTATCACATTACCTGTTGACCTTATCTCTTTAAAGATACTTGCTTTTGATGTGATTTTAGGAATTGATTGGTTAACTACTCATCATGCCAAAATTGATTGTTTTCGTAAGGTTGTTAGTTTTCATATTCCTAAGCAACCTGTTATTCGAATTCAAGCAACCAAACCATTTGAATTCAAACACTTTCATATCAAGTTATAAAGTCATTTGTTTATTGAAAAACGAATGTCAAGCTTTCTTAGCCCATGTTATGGATTTGAACAAAGACAAGTCAGATTTGAATAATATTTTTATTGTTAGAGAATTTCCCGATGTATTTCCTGAAGAATTTCCTGGCCTAAGCCAGAGCGTGATATTAAATTTTTGTATTGATCTTCAACCCGATACAAAACCCATTTCTAAAATCTCATATTAAATAGCTCCTATTGAACTTCAGGAGTTAAAAAAAAACCAACAATAGAAGTTGGTACCCGAGCCTTTATCTGGCGACTTCCTTTGTGGAATGCACTGAAGCCAGACTCTCCGTAGGGGACGCCATATTCGTGCGGTATTAAACTGATAGGTGTCATTGTGACGTGATATCCAAGATTGGGATATGAGTAACAGTTGAGAGCAACCTAAGTCAGTAATCGAAATACGTAGCTTTCTAGGCTTAACTGGTTATTATCAGAGATTCGTGTAAGAATTTTCTCGAATCGCTACCCGTTAATTCAGCTGACTCGGAAAGATATCAAATTCGTATGGAGCGAGAAATGCGAGAAGAGTTTTCAAGAGCTTAAGAGGAGACTCATTTCGGCACCTGTTCTGACAATACCATCTGGTTCGGATGGATTTGTTATCTACAGCGATGCTTCAGGCAAAGGGTTAGGATGTGTTCTCATGCAACATAGGAAAGTCATAGCCTATGCCTCACGACAACTCAAAGAATATGAGAGGAATTATCCTACTCATGATTTGGAGTTGGCAGCAGTCGTTTTTGCGTTAAAAATCTGGAGACACTACCTGTATGGGGAGAAAGGGGAGATCTATACAAATCATAAAAGCCTCAAATATTTCTTCACCCAAAAGGAACTCAACATGCGACAGCGACGTTGGCTCGAGCTGTTGAAAGATTACGATCATACCATCCAATATCATCCTGAAAAAGCAAACGTAGTAGCTGACGCATTGAGTAGAAGATCATATGCGGGTACGAGTGCAATGTTGTTAACACAAAGGCCCATTTTGTGTGACTTGTAAAGGATGGAGATAGAGATGAAGGCTCCAAGTACCCACATGATGATATCAAATATACGAGTAGAACCGACTTTAATCGATAAAGTTAAAGCTGCTCAAGCTACGGACATGGAGCTGATGCGTATGAAGAAGAAAGTGCAAGAAGGTGCTATTCCAGAAGCAAGAATCGATGAAGAAGGAATACTTCGAGTCAACTCCAGACTTTGTGTTCCTAACGATTTTGACTTGAAGCATAGAATAATGATGGAGGCACACAACACACCGTTTGCAATCCATCCTGGGAGTACCAAAATGTATCACGATCTTCGACATACATTTTGGTGGAGCAATATGAAAAGAGAGATCGCAGAGTTTATCTCGAGATGTTTAACTTGTCAACGTGTAAAAGCGGAGCATCAAGTACCAAAGGGTCCATTGCAACCACTTGAGATTCTGAAATGGAAGTGGGAACACATTACAATGGATTTTGTTACGGATCTTCCCAAGGTTTCTCAAGGTATAGTTGCCATTTGGGTTATTGTTGATAGATTAACCAAGTCCGCTCATTTCTTGTCGATACGTGAGACTTATTCCCTTGAACGTCTTGCTAGTATGTACGTGAACGAGATTGTGAGATTGCATGGCATGCCAGTATCCATAGTTTCGGATAGTGACCCAAGATTCACTTCACGATTTTGGGTTAGCTTGCAGAAAGCTATGGGCACGAATTTACGATTCAGTTCGGCATATCATCTTCAAACGGACGGACAATCAGAGAGGACTATTCAAACTCTTGAAGATCTATTAAGACTTTGTGTCCTAGATCTCAAAAAGAGTTGGGATAAGTACCTACCATTGGTGGAATTCTCCTACAACAACAGTTATCAGGCGAGCATAGGTGTGGCTCCATTCGAGGCGTTGTATGGAAGAAAATGTCTTTCTCCAGTATGCTGGGATGAGGTGGGTGAAGCAACATTGTTGGGACCAGAGTTGGTACGCATTACTACAGAGAAGATCCAAACGATTCGACAACGTATACAAACGGCACAGGATCGACAAAAGAGTTATGCGGATCTTCATCGGAAGGACGTGGAATTTAATATTGGGGATCATGTATTATTACGTGTTGCACCATGGAAGGGAGTTACAAGATTTGGGAAGAGAGGAAAGCTCAATCCAAGATTTGTTGGTCCATTTGAGATTCTTGAGCGAATAGGAAATGTGGCATATAGACTCGCATTACCTCTAAACATGTCTCGTGTTCATAATGTTTTTTACATATCTATGCTTCGTAAATATGTTAAAGACCCGAACCACATTATTGAGTTAGAACCAGACGAGATAGCTGAAGATTTAACGTACGAGGAGGTACCTGTTAAGATCTTGGATAGGAAAGAGCATGTCCTACGCACGAAGGTTATACCACAAGTTAAGATTTTGTGGAGAAACCATGCTATTGAAGAAATGACCTGGGAGTTGGAATCAGAAATGAAAGCGAGGTATCCTCACCTTTTTGAAACATCAGGTACGTACGTCAATTTCGAGGACGAAATTTCATAAGGATGGGAGGTTGTAAGACCCCAACTTATTAATGAATAAAATCAAATTTTTTCTAAATATTATTGTGAATAATAAGGGGTTAATTTGATATAATACTTTGGTTATGGGTGAAATGTGCAAATTTTGCAAAATAAGCAAGTGGTTATAAAATATTCATTTTGTCGGGGAATATTCGTTTGGTCGTGGAATATTCTTGCTGTCGGAGAATATTCGTACGACGGCGCAGCCTTGTGTGGGCCCCATAACGGAAAGCGATTGGATGAAGAAAACGACAAGTATACGTTATTTATAAATAACGGCGTAGTTGTTACCGTTAATACTGTTGGAATAGCCGGTAGTTAAAATACAGTAGCACACGGTATTGCACCAATTATTGATTCTTACGAAGGAAGGCACTACTCAATAATTGTTACAGTAGTTATTATTCAATATTTTATTTTATTGATTCAATAATTGTTGCGTTGATATTTTATAATATTGTTGTTTCAATAATTGTTGCTGCATAGTATTTTCCTTTATCAGATCAATAATTCATATTATTTGAATAATATTATTAGATAATATTATTGGCAATGTCTAGAAAGTTCTGTCTAAGGAGAGGTTTGGTCATCTAATTGCGCGCCAGTAAGGAGAAATCCTTATCGGAAAGCCCACTCTTTCCTGAGAACGGCCTGGTTGTCATAAATGTGATTTTGTAATATTATTTATGAATAACTAATTATTGATTCATATGATAAGGAAATATTTATTTTATGTGGATATTAATGAGAGATATATTTTTGTGGTTAAAAATGAAGGAGTTAATGTTGTGGTTTTTATCCGTATTTTTGTCGGAATGGAGGTATTAAAAATCAGGGTTTTTGAGATATTTTGTGACGCCCCCAAAATAGGTATACAACACCCATTCTGAGTCGCCAAATACATGGTACAGAAAGTAAACTACAACTTCAATAATACAAATGTCGTGCAAAATACGACAACACATACTGTGAGTTTAAATACAAATATTGTCTTCTAGACAATATCCACACTCAAATAAATCCTCATTACAATTATTCAAACACTATTTTACAGAAATAGTGAGGACTGCTAAAACATCTTTCTAGAACCATCACTCCATATCCCGACTAGATCCTGCTATGTTCTCACCTCCTGAGAAGAAAAATGGAATAAAAAGGAAAAGGGTGAGCTCAACTAGCCCAGTAAAGAATATTATGACTAAGATAATATACAAATAAATTATCGTTAGTCTTCAACAGGGAAAAATCTGATAGAATATAATCGACAACAAGTTTTAGATCAACAACTGCAGCGGAAACAGCAAACCATTAGAAGAGTCAAGTAGAGAAAGAATTCTACTATCTTCTAAGATTTAAAAGTCCATCATCAATATTTTATCCCTGTAACATCAATTAATAATCATCTTTATCCAAATATTCATCTTTGCACTACAGGCCAAAGATATTCATTTGTATCACCTGTCAGTCATGTTCATCTCAACACCTGTTCATCTTTGCACTACAGGCCAAAGATATTCATCAAGTAATCATACATCTTTGCACTACAGGCCAAACATATTCAGTAATATCATCATTTAGGACTGAGGATGATGAAAAATATCTTAAAGAGAAC
>CM029023.1:160357360-160444250 GCA_016801055.1 Panax notoginseng | reverse complement strand
ATATTTCCAGTTCTTCAACCCTTCAGTTATTCATACAAGAAGAGATTCAGAAATAATTGGTAATATTCAATTAAAGACGTCAAACTAAAAGGAATTTTTAATCAAGGACAAGTTAGTCATCCCTGTTATACCCATAACGACCTTGATGGAGATGAAGGATCTTCGTCCCCAGCGTCATCTGTGTATCCCACACAGTCTGACTTTAATGCCCCTATTCATAATCAACTTCGAGTCATTAAAAAAGAATTTATTTTAGAATGGGATAACTTAGTAAAAGATTTCAATTCAAAATCGAATAAAGAAAAACGACATCTATTTAGATCTAATCACACCTACTGAAAAAGAAAGAGATAAGATAGTCAATAGATGGAAGAGATTCATTCAAAATGAACAGATTAATGTTACGTTTTACGACTGGTATGAACAATACCAAAGTAAGTGTAATGTTATTACTAAGACACAGTGGATATAAAGAAGACAAAACAAAAATTTCGTCTAGTCACCCGCCCTTAGAAACAGTTTTAATCCCAGTTAAGAACACCTCAGTTATCGCCAGTCCCTTTAAAATTCCCGACGGAATTAAAGATGATAAAAAGATAATTGAACAATTAAACTTTAGCAATCAGTATCTAGCAACTGTTGGAAAACAGCTTGATAGATTAGAGGAAAATTTGAAGAAAATATTATTACAAAACCTGATTCAAAGATTGAACAGCCCTTAATCAAATTACCAGAAAATAGAAACAAATTAGGTTTACCTAATAAAGATGAAGAATTAGTTCAGTCCATAGATAAGTTATTTAAAAAAATTAAATCTGAAGCCGGTACGAGTGGAACTATTGCAGTCATTGATCAAGTAGAGTCTGATGATGACGAAGACAGTTCTTCTATTCATTCATCAACCTCTAACCTTAATGAACAGCTAATAAATTAACTGTTAATAACACTAGTATCACCAGAAATTGGTATTCTAGACCTACTCCTCCGGATCTACAATTCGAAGAGAGAAATCTAGATAAGCAATTCTCTGTTTCATCCAATAAAATATATGAATGGAATATTGATGGATTTAGTGAACAAGAAATCCTTAATAAATTAAATCATATGTCAATGGTAGCAAATAGTTATATCACCAAATTCAACAATTTATCCCAACCGGACATAGTTGAATTAATAGCTAGTGGATTTACTGGTATCCTTAGATCTTGGTGGGAGAAGCATCTCACAGAAGACATTAGGATATCAATAGTTCATGCTATCCAAAGAGATGATGATGGTAATCCCATCTTCAATGAGGAAGTTGGTATGGGTTTGCCAGATGGAGTTAATACTTTAATCTTTACGATAATTAAACATTTTATTGGAACCCCTAGTAATATCACAGAAAGAATTCATGACCAATTAAGTAATCTTACTTGTCCCACTCTAAGTGACTTTAGATGGTACAAGGATGTGTTCACCTCTAGAGTTATGATGCGAAATGACAGTAATAAGCCATTCTGGAAAGAAAAGTTTGTTAATGGCTTACCGTCGTTATTTGCACATAAAGTTAGAGAAGAATTAAGTAAAATTTAGGATATATTGATTACGATAATTTAACTTATGGAGACATTATAAGTTACATTCAAAAAATTGGATTAAAAATGTGTATTGACTTTAAGTTAGCTAAGCAAGCCAATAAAGATAAAAGAAAGCTAAATATGAGTTAGGCACCTTCTGTGAACAATATGGTTTACCGCCCGTTGCTCCCTCTAGAAGAAAGCACCGGCATCCCCATAAACATATTGAGTCACAAAAGAGTCACAAACATCGTAAAAGACGATATACTCAAGATAAGAAAATAATCAATAAAGATTCTTACTATAAAAAACCTCAGTCAACACACAAGAAATCAACTAAAAAATCAAAACATTTTGATAAAAGTAAAATTGTCTGTCACAATTGTGGGCAGAAAGGACACTTTAAGAGTGAGTGTAGAGTTAAGCAAAAACTAAGTCAATTAAACATCTCAGCTGAAGACACTGAACATATACTTGAGTTAATGAGAATTGAAAATAACGATAGTGATAATAACGTTTCAGATGCTCCTGAAACTTCTAGCACTAGCAGTACTTGTAACGATGAATCAAATACAGAAAACGAAGTTACAGTCTGCACTGAAAATTGCAGTAACAATTGTTGCAAAAGAATTAATGTAATTACTAAAGAAGACGAAGAGTGTTCGTTATTAGTTGATCTAATTAGTAAAATCGTTGACCCAGGCTTAAAAACCCAATATCTAAATCAATTAAAAGATTTATTGAACAAGGATAAGAAAGTTACTGATAAGGTTCTTAAAGCCAAAGAAAAGCCAGTTTTTAGTCTTAATAAAACACTTGAAAGATTTAAATCACCAGCTAGAGAAATTACACTCCCTGAATTAAATCATGAAGTCAATAAACTAAAGAAAGAGATTTCCAATCTAAAATTAGATATTTCTAATCTAAGGAAAGAAATTGATGATAAAAGTCAGATCTTCAAATACACGATTCTTCTTCTAGTGATGAAAGTCATGAAGAACCAGAGTCATCAGGTGTTAAAGATGAACCTGATCTTTTCATTCAAGGTCTTTCACTTAAAAGAATTAAGGACATTACCATTCAAAAGTGGTACATCTCTATTAAATTAGTTATTGATAAAACCTTCTCTATTCAGCTCCCTGCCTTGGTCGATACTGGAGCAGATCTGAACTGTATTCAAGAGGGTCTTATTCCCACCAGATACTACAGAAAAACTACTGAAAAACTTAATTCAGCTAATGGTAGTAACATGGAAATAAAATATAAATTACCTAGAGTCCATATCTGTCAAGATGAAATGTGCTTTAAAACTTCTTTTGTTTTAATCCGCAATCTTACAGATAAAATTATTTTAGGTTTACCATTTATTTATTTATTGTATCCATTCACTACCAGTAATAAAGGATTAAGCTGTGAGCATTTAGGAAAGAAGATAACATTTAAATTCCTAATCAAACCTAAAGAACGAGATTTAAAATTTATTCAAGAAGAATCAATCTCTAAGTCAGTAAACCTTTTAAACTGCAAAGTTACCCATTTAAGTTTCCTCAAGGAAGAAGTTAAGTATCAACAAGTTGAAGAACAACTTAAAAGCAACAGGGTTCAACAAAAAATTAGTGAATTAAAAGAATATTTAACAAAAAATCTATGTTCTGACTCTCCCAATGCTTTTTGGCATAGGAAGAAGCACACAGTTAGATTACCATATGCAAAAGAATTTAAAGAACACTTAATTCCCACTAAAGCCAGGCCAATCCAAATGAGTCATGAACAAATGGAATTATGTAAAAAGGAAATTAATGATCTCCTTAGTAAAGGATTAATTAGACATAGTAAGTCACCATGGTCTTGCACAGCCTTCTATGTTAATAATGAAGCTGAGAAAGAAAGAGAGAGGTGTCCGCGTCTAGTTATTAATTACAAACCATTAAACAAAGTTCTTGAATGGATTAGATACCCTTTGCCTAATAAGGAAGACCTTCTTAGCAGGTTAAGTGTTTCAACCATCTTTAGTAAATTTGACCTTAAATCAGGATTCTGGCAAGTTGCTATTCATCCCGACGATAGGTATAAAACAGCATTCACCACTCCGTTCGGACATTACGAATGGAATGTTCAGTCATTTGGACTAAAAAACGCACCTAGTGAGTTTCAGAATATTCTCAATAATATTTTGAATCCTTTCAGTCATTTTATTATTGTATACATCGATGATATCTTTGTATTCTCCAAGACTATTGAAGAACATACTAAACATTTGAATTCCTTCTTCAAAACAGTTTAAAACCAATGGTCTTGTTCTTTCACCTTCTAAGTGTAGTCTGTTTCTGACAAAAGTCAGGTTTCTCGGTCTAATCCTCTATCACGGACTCACTCGGCCTATTGACAGAGCTATTCAATTTGCCGACCGATTTCCAGATAAGATTACCGACAAAACTCAGCTACAGAGATTTCTTGGCTCGCTTAATTATATAGGCAAGTTTTACAAGAATCTCAGGAAGATTTGTAAGCCTCTCTTTCAGCGCTTACAAAGTATCCCCCTCCATGGACTGACATTCATACTTCTGTCGTCCAACAAGTTAAAAAGTATGTCAAGGTTTTGCCTTGCCTTGGCATCTCTAATGATTCAGCATTCAAAATAGTTGAAACAGATGCCTCAGATATTGGATTTGGTGGCATTCTCAAACAACAGTTAACCCCCACTTCTGACGAACAAATTGTTCGTTTCCATTCCGGCGCATGGAACCCAACACAGTTAAAATATAGTACTATTAAAAAAGAAATTTTGTCACTTGTATTATGTATTAAAAAATTTCAGAGAGATTTACTAAATCAGAAATTCTTAGTTAGGGTAGATTGCAAATCAGCCAAATTCATTCTTGAAAAAGACGTTGAAAACGTCGCCTCTAAGCATTCTTTCGCTAGATGGCAAGCTATATTGAGTATTTTTGATTTTGATATTGAATATATTAAAGGTAGTAACAACTCAGTTCCTGATTTCCTGACACGTGAATTCATTAACACAGGTACTATTGCAGCACCATGAGTGTTCGAGGAGGATCATCTTCTCGAGGTCATGGCCGTTCCTCAGGCCCAGTCAATCAATCAAAAGGAACTGTTGTTCCTCACCCAGTTACTCAGACACATAATAAATTCCAGGTGCTTGGCACAGTCCCCAAGCCCTATGCGTCAGTTCTTGTTAGTCAGCCTAAACCGTTTGACATTTTTGCTAATCAATCCAAAGCAACTGCGTCAAACCCTAGTAACCCAGCTTCGGAATATCGTGCTAAGTATGATCAGCACTTATTCCACATCGAGTTACCAATGAAACCAAAAAAATGACCCAGTCAAATTAGCTGCCCAGTATTTTCCTGCTGGATGGCATTTTCTTCCTCTCGCTCCTTATAAATCTTTGGTCTTTTATAAGGATATTCTTATTGAAACAGAGTCAGTATTCATCAAACCCATTTATGCCAACGATGATAGCTCCAAGCTTCTCTATCATTCGTTGTATATTAAACAGGTTCTCAATCTTTCTGATTGGGGTAGTCATCCTTCCGATCTCAAGTCGCTCTCTAATCATTCTAGCCCTTATTGCTATTATGATTATATTGAGGCTTGGTTTAAAATCATGCTTCACCAGAATGATGATCATAGTCATTCTTGGTTTTTCCAGTTCGATCAAAAGTTCAAAAGTCAATTTCCCAAGTGGTTCATTCTCTGGTGGACTAGGCATGGCCTTGATCATGCAATCTTCCCAGAGCCACTTATGGTTCAGTTAGAACACTTTTGTCATCGTAGTAACTATCTCCCAAAATATGAGGAAATTCCTGCATTCCTTATATTTTGTAGTAAATATAAAATCCTTGGATCCTTAAATGGCAATATGTCATTACGGCCACCCAAGAAGTCACAGTTTTCCAGCCTCCTTCTTCCATAGGAATTAGGTCAGCCCAAACAGTTATCTCCCCAATTTCTCAGGTCTCTCGCCGTTTTTTATATCAAATGGTGGGATAAATTTGGTGTCGATAGGATAGTTGGTCAGGTTCAGAAGGAATTCCCTCCTTCTCCATCTACTCCCTTGACCCCTTCAGTTACCAAATCTCCAGCCATTGAATTTTCCAGTAAATCTTCAGTTAAAGCGTCTGAAAAATTAAAGTCGGTCGCTCCGTCTAGTCACATAAGGTCACTGATATTTCCAGTTATTCAAGCTCTCAGTTAAAAGTTCTTACCGATGCCATTCAGGCACGTTTAGATCAGTTAGATGAAAAGTCTGATGCAATTTCTTCTCATTCCAGAGGAGAAAATGATAGTCAAAATTTATCAGATAGTCAAAATTTATCAGATGAGGAGGAAGATCGTGACCCTTATGGCACGATTAATCTTCAGGATGCTCAGGATCCTTTTGCCTGAACATTTCAGTCAGCACCTGCTCCGGCAGCCTAGTCAGCTCAGTCAGTTAGCCAGCACCAGCACCTGCTCCGGCAGCCTAGTCAGCTCAGTCAGTTAGCCAGCACCAGCAACTGCCTAGTCAGCACGGCAGCATCGTCAGCAGCATCATTTGCTCCGACAGCCTCGCCAGCAGCATCTGCTTTTCCACCGAAAGCAGCCCTCAGTCATGCATCTGGCCCCACGGCCCCTTTAGTCAAAAGAAGACGTCTGCTTTTCCACCGAAAGCAGATTCTTTTCTTTCTTTTACTTTACTTTATCTTTAGTAAATGTAACATGTTTTTTACTTTTACTTTACCTCAGTCATTGTAATAGTTCGTTTCCTTAATCTATAAAAGGAATACGAATTCATTTATGTGAGGCAGACTTAGAAAGACTCAGAGCTCCTTCTCTGACAAATCTTTAGCCTCTACCGCTGTTTAGCCTACCTAGCCCCTCTTCTTCTCATGTTCTTAGTTTAATCTTCTTGTAAGTTAACCTGTAAATTAATTTTATTTCTGCACTTGTAAATAGTTTGAATCAATAAAATTATTTTTATTCAAGTATTTAACTTGTGTTTGTATGCGCATCTCTACTCTGTTCCTCCACTCCTGCTTCCACCCCCAAATGGTAGGCCATCAGATCTGACTGAAGATGCCTCTGGCGTCTTCGTTGACTGACCGGCGGCGACTGTTGCGTCGTCTTCTCCGGCGGCTTCTCCGGTTGACTCCGGCGACTGTTCCGTCGTCTTCTCCGGTTGACTGATCCGTCTCCTCCGGTGCCGGATGGAACTGCTGATCGTCTTCTCCGACGAGTCATCACCTCCATACATCGATGATATCCTTTTGAATCCTTCACCGTTAAACACCCAAGATCGCCTTAAGTCCCGATTAGTGCCTGTTTGTAAGTCTCAAGTAAGTGAGCAGTGTAAGGCCAAAGGGAATCTTTAGATCTAAGGGGTATGATTCATCGGCAAGTAAGGCCTTTTAAGTGGACCTTCAAGAGAAAGAATTTTTGTTTAAACGGTTTTCAGAGTCTTCTGTTTAGATCGATTTCACTGATAGATCAGGACCAATCGAGTGATCCTTTGTTTCAGATTTCATCTGATTTGTTTTTTAAACAAAAATCTTTTACAAAATTAAAGAAATCTTGAAGATCTTGACCAATTTTTCGGTGAAAAAATTTTCCTCTCCTTCTTTTGTAAACAAATTTTTGGGGGTGAAAGGGTTATTTCCTGGATAAAAATTTTGAGGTGGAAATGTATGGAGGTGATGACTCGTCGGAGAAGACGATCAGCAGTTCCATCCGGCACCGGAGGAGGGACAAGTCAACCGGAGAAGCCGCCGGAGACGACGACGCAACAGTCGCCGCCGGTCAGTCAACGAAGACGCCAGAGGCATCTTCAGTCAGCACTGATGGCCGACAGCCATCAGATCAGCTTTTGCTTTCCGTAAAGCAAAAAGCATTTACTTTAGTAAATGTAAAAGTAAAAGTAAAAGAATAACTTTTGCTTTTACTTTAAGTTAAATGTTTTTAACTTAGTTAAATGTTTCTTACATTTACCAATGTAAAAGTAAATGTAAAATGTTTCTTACGTTTTACTTTTACTTAAGTAAATTACTTTTACTTCCAGTCATTGTAATAGTGATTCCTGCGTGAATCAAATAGTAATTTACTTTCAGTTTTTCTAAAAAAAGAACTCGAAGTGTTAGAGTTCTTCAGGCTTTTCTTTTGTTAGAAAACCTCACCTGAGGTCCGCTCTCTCCCTTCTCTCTAGAGTTAGCCGGAGACGAAGCTTCCAGCTTCGATCTTCTTAGTTAGAAGATGAAGTCGAAGTCTTTCATACTTCGATCTTCCTCAAACAGTTAGATCTAGGATATATGTAATCCCTTCCCAACTGTTTATAAATAAAAGAAAGAGATTACTTTACCGATTCACCGGTCATCTTCTTAATCTTTTCTTTTTCTGTTTAAGTTTTTCTTCTTAAAAACTTATCCGCTGTTATATGGTATCAGAGCCACACGGTTGGTTCTTGATGCTATCGGTGGTTTCGATCTAGAACGGAGGTATGCGTTCTGTTTAAACGTTTTAGCAAACTTTTATTTTTCTTGCTCCGCTTTAAGTAACCGGACCTTCGCCGTTAAACACCCAAGATCGCCTTAAGTCCCGATTAGTGCCTGTTTGTAAGTCTCAAGTAAGTGAGCAGTGTAAGGCCAAAGGGAATCTTTAGATCTAAGGGGTATGATTCATCGGCAAGTAAGGCCTTTTAAGTGGACCTTCAAGAGAAAGAATTTTTGTTTAAACGGTTTTCAGAGTCTTCTGTTTAGATCGATTTCACTGATAGATCAGGACCAATCGAGTGATCCTTTGTTTCAGATTTCATCTGATTTGTTTTTTAAACAAAAATCTTTTACAAAATTAAAGAAATCTTGAAGATCTTGACCAATTTTTCGGTGAAAAAATTTTCCTCTCCTTCTTTTGTAAACAAATTTTTGGGGGTGAAAGGGTTATTTCCTGGATAAAAATTTTGAGGTGGAAATGTATGGAGGTGATGACTCGTCGGAGAAGACGATCAGCAGTTCCATCCGGCACCGGAGGAGACGGACAAGTCAACCGGAGAAGCCGCCGGAGACGACGACGCAACAGTCGCCGCCGGTCAGTCAACGAAGACGCCAGAGGCATCTTCAGTCAGCACTGATGGCCGACAGCCATCAGATCAGCTTTTGCTTTCCGTAAAGCAAAAAGCATTTACTTTAGTAAATGTAAAAGTAAAAGTAAAAGAATAACTTTTGCTTTTACTTTAAGTTAAATGTTTTTAACTTAGTTAAATGTTTCTTACATTTACCAATGTAAAAGTAAATGTAAAATGTTTCTTACGTTTTACTTTTACTTAAGTAAATTACTTTTACTTCCAGTCATTGTAATAGTGATTCCTGCGTGAATCAAATAGTAATTTACTTTCAGTTTTTCTAAAAAAAGAACTCGAAGTGTTAGAGTTCTTCAGGCTTTTCTTTTGTTAGAAAACCTCACCTGAGGTCCGCTCTCTCCCTTCTCTCTAGAGTTAGCCGGAGACGAAGCTTCCAGCTTCGATCTTCTTAGTTAGAAGATGAAGTCGAAGTCTTTCATACTTCGATCTTCCTCAAACAGTTAGATCTAGGATATATGTAATCCCTTCCCAACTGTTTATAAATAAAAGAAAGAGATTACTTTACCGATTCACCGGTCATCTTCTTAATCTTTTCTTTTTCTGTTTAAGTTTTTCTTCTTAAAAACTTATCCGCTGTTATATCTATATATATATATATATATATATATTCCATTTTAAGGGTTCGCCTCCTTATTTTATATACCATGCTCACCCACTTTAGCGACGGACCAAATCGTCTCCTGATCCGTCTCTAAAAAGGTATGCAAAGTGTGTAAAATCAAGGAGTATGCCCTTGATCTTTTCTATATATATATATATATATATATATATATATATATATATATATATATATATATATATATATATATATATATATATATATATATTAACAGTAGCGAAGCCAAGAATAATTAGCACTGGGGTTGAAAATTATTATTACGTTATAGATAATTTGGTAGGGATTCGGAGGCAGCGCCCCCGGGCCATATTTTTTAATATTTTTATATTTTCGGGTCTCACACACACATATGTATATATATATATATATATATAGCAAGGATCAAGTGCATACCCCTTATCTTACTCACCCGTGCTCACCCCCCTTTAGGCGACGGTTTCTTTCATACAACCGTCGTCTATACTTTTAGCGACACTATATGTTGTCTGTCGCTAAAAGTATAGACGACGGTTGTATGACCAAAACCGTCGCCTAAAGGGGGATGGGTACGGGTAAGTAAGATAAGGGGTATGCACTTGATCCGGACCGTATATATATATATATATATATATATATATATATATATATATATATATATATATATATATATATATATATATTACAATGACAATATAAGAAGTAATAATATATATTGCCACATAATAAACTTTTTTAATCACAACTGTTCATAAATAATTAATTCATTATTTATTGTTAAAAATAATATAAATTAGACTATTATTTAGTTTAAAATATTATAAAGAGATATCCATATATTGAGAGGATATGAGTCATATGTAGTTAAAATTTGATTAACAACATTATAAATTTTTAATTTGACCCCGTGTAATAGAAAATTTATAAAATTTTAGTGGAGTCGATTTATATATAATACCTAAAATTTTTAAAATTTACCTTACATTATAAAATAATTATTTTTTTCAGTGAGGTCAATTGACCCCACAATTGTGTATGTAGTTTCCCCACTATATATATATATATATATATATATATATATATATATATATATATATATATATATATATACATATTGCAAGACCCCAATTTTTTTATAAATAAAATCGAATTTCCTCAAATTATTATTTTGAATAATAAGGTGTTAATTTGTTATAATGCTGTGGTTATGGGTGAAATGTGCAAATTTTGTAAAATAAGCAAGTGGTTATAAAATATTCATTGTTGTCGGGGAATATTCGTTTGGTCGTGAAATATTCTTGCTGTCGGGGAATATTCGTACGATAGCGCAGCCATTTGTGGACCCCAGAACGAAATTATTGTCGAAATGAAAAAATGATAGAAATATTTTTTATGAAAATAGCGGCGGAAATTTTACCGTTAACTGTTGAACTACCCGTTAGTAAAAGTACAGTAATACGCGTGGTTGCATAGTAGCACACGATATTGATTATTGGTGCTTACGTGAGAAGTCACTCAGTTTTATTCAATAATTGTTACAGTAATTATAGTTCAGTATTTTATTTTATTGATTCAATAATTGCTACGTTGATATTTTATATTATTGTTGTTTCGATAATTGTCACTGCACAGTATTTCTCATTATCAGATCAATAATTCATATTATTTGAATAATATTATTAGATAGCATTATTGGCAATGTCTAAAAAGTTCTGTCTAATAGGAGAGGTTTGGTCATCTAATTGCGCGCCAGTAAGGAGAAAACCTTATCGGAAAGCCCCCACTTTCCTGGGAACGACCTGGTTGTCATAATTGTGATTATGTAATATTATTTGTGAATAATTAATTATTGATTTATATGATAAGAAAATATTTATTTTATGTGGATATATTTATTGTGGTTATAAATGATGGAATTAATGATGTGGTATTTTATCAGTATTTATGGCGGAATAGAGGTGCTGAAAATCATCCGTATGTGAATTTCGGACATTTTTTATTTGGAATTTAGAAAAACATAAAGCTACAAAGTTGTAAAAAATTAAATTTTCTATGGATAGCACATGAGATTCGAATTTTTCAGATAAAAGGGTTATTCTATATGAATTATTGAAGTTACTGATTATTTAAAATATTTTGAAAATTTTTAGAATTGGTGGGCCCCACTTTTGGTTGGTGAGAAATGTGCTGAAATTTTATTTCAAAAGTGGTGGACGGGAATAGTAGCAGGTAAAACCTTCAGATAGCAGGTTAAGTCTGCTTCGGCGTTCTAACATTTTCCTATAAATAGGGTGCTTAGTTAGAATTGAAAATCACACCAGAAATAAGTTTTCTCTCTTTCTCTCTCTATATTATCGAGCGTATTTGTGTGAGTATTTAGATACTTTGAGAGTTGATATTCAGTACTATGACGCCCCCAAAATTAGGTATACATCATCCATCTTGGGTCGTCAGATACATAGTACAGAATACAAATACAACTTACTAATACAATTGTCGTGTACAATACGACAAAACATAAACTGTGAGTTTGAATACAAATATTATCTTCTAAAGAGTATTCATACTCAAAAGGAGTCCTCATTACATTTATTAACATACTATTACATAGAATAGTGAGGACTACTAACTAATACTATCATTCGGACCATCAATCCGTTCCCCGACTTGCCCCAGCTACGTTCTCATTTCCTGAAGAGAACAGTGAAAGAAAGGGTGAGCTCAACTAGCCCAGTAAGAAATATTATGACTAAGATAATGTAGAATAAATTATCATTAGCCTTCAACAATGTTAAACTGATAAAATATAATAGACATCAAGTTTAACTGCAGCGGAACAAGCAATTCATTAAAAGAGTCAAGTAGAAAATAAACTCTACTATCTTTTATGATTTAAAAAATTTTTCAACACTGTGATCGCTGGGACTCAGCTTAATAAAATAATCCACATCATCGAATCACCCCTGCACTACGGCCAAGGATATTCGTGTAGTCATTAATGGTCATGATCATGCCAACAACTGTCCATCAATGCACTACGGGCCAATGAGGACTTTTACCACATCATTTATAACATTACGGTCATGATTATACCGAATAATTCCTGGTCATAATCATACCAAGTCCATCTATACACTACAGGCCACAGATGACTTTCAACATTTTATAAGCATGAGGATGATGACAATGATATAAGAATTCAATAAAACAAGTTCAAGAATTAATTTATCCAAGAATTAACGTCCAAATTGTCAACATGATACTGCTTTGTGGAGTAAAATTCAAGAATCCTTAGAAGAATATTTTCATGAAAAGATACTGGATGAACCGCAATTATCAAGGATATTCCACTAATTTCATGGAGTATAGAAGTCAAAACTTAACCAACTAAGTATAATAAAGAATAGAATAACAAAAGAAATCACCCGGCATGCGATAGACCGCACAGACAGGTTATTCCAACAGAATAATAAATAATGGAACCAGGTCCGGCGTAAACGCCCAGACAGGATATTCCGATAAAATAATAAATAATGGAACCAGGTCCGGCGTAAAACGCACAGACAGGATATTCCGACAGAATAATAATAAAGACGGAACCAGGTCCGGCGTAAAACGCACAGACAGGATATTCCAACATAATAATAATAATAAAGACAGAACCAGGTCCGGTGTAAAACACACAGACAGGATGTTCCAACAGAATAATAATAAAAACGGAACCAGGTCGGTGTAAAACACACAGACAGGATGTTCCAACAGAATAATAGAAGAATGTCACCAAGTATATGGTAGACCGCGTATACAGGTTATTCCCACAGAATAATAAGAAATGGAATAACAACAGTTCTCTTCATGAATAAGAAAGAATAACACCCCTTACCGTTTTAAAGAAGAACTGAAATAAGGAAGTAGTTAAGTAGCAGAATACTCTTCTTCTCTCTCTCTATAGTTTCTCTCTATAGTTTCTCTCTCTAGACTTCAGTGAATTCGTAAGAAATAATGAAGGAATGAGCTGCTATTTATAGAAAAATGGAATGCATAGTAACTAATCCATAAACGGTCCAGATTGATTACTTTAATCTGACGGTCCATATTTAAAGAAATTTTTTTTAAATAAAATATAATATATTCTATTTATAGAATAACTTTAATAAAGTATTCTGTTTTATATAAAAAGATGTTTCTGTTTTATTACGTTAATAATACGAATAAAACAAAACGTCATTATCGCTAAATAATTCATATTATTAACTGACAATAATTGAATCAAACTGAGTGACTTATCACATAAGCATTAATAATCAATTATGTGTGCTACTATGCAACCACACGTATTACTGTACTTTTACTACCGAGTAGTTCAACAGTAACAATGGCAAAACTTTCGCCGTTATTTTTAATAAAATATTTTTGTCGTTTTCTCAATCCGACAATAATTTCGTTGTGGGGTCCACCAATGATTGTGCCTTTGTACGAATATTCCCTGTTAAAACGAATATTCCCCGACCAATCGAATATTATATAACAACTTGCGTACTTTGTAAAATTTATAAATATTACCCACAACTATAACATTATATCAAATTAACTCCATAATATTCAAAAATGATATTTATAGAAAATTTATCTTTATTTATAAAAGTTGGGGTCTTACAAGTACAAGTTCTTTCGGTACTATAGCCGATATTCCAGTCAGAAGTACTGCTCTTTTGAGGTAAGGGGTATTATTTATTTCACATTCTGAAGAGATATTATTTTTCGCATTCGTATGAATATTATTTCCGTTCAATATTCATAAGAAATTTTATTTCGTTCAATACTCGTAAGAAATATTATATCGTTTAATATTCGTAATGAATATTATTTTCGTTTAATATTCGTAAGGGATGTTATTTTCTTCGTAAATGATATTATTTTTTCTTCAATATCATTATGTCGAATTATTGATATGAGCTTTATTGTGGAATTTCTACTTTTTTGTGTCGAGATTACTATTCTCGAAGTTACTATTTACTGGGTACTATTCACTCAGTTACTATTCACCGGGGGTACTATTCATGATAAAAATTGATTACTTTTCGGTCCAAATTATTTTTAATACAATATGATTCTTGAATTTTATTTCACAAAGCAGTATCATGTTGACAATTTGGACGTTATTTATTTCTGGATAAATTAAATTATAAATATTTAAAAATTTATCCTTGAACTTGTTTTATTGAATTCTTATATCATTGTCATCATCCTCATATTTATATTCTGTTGAAAGTCATCTATGGCTTGTAATGCATAGATGGACTTGGTATGATTATGACCAGGGATTATTCGGTATAATCATGACCGTAATGTTACAAATGATGTGGTAAAAGTCCTCATTGGCCCGTAGTGCATTGATGGACAGTTTTTGGTATTATTATGGCCATGGATTCTCTTCGACCAAGGGTGCAAAGATGAATTGTTTTATGGCATGATCATGACCGTTGATGAAAACACGATTATCCTTGGCCCGTAGTGCAGGGATGATTCGATGATGTGGATTATTTATTAAGCTGAGTCTCAGCGATAAAAGTGATGAAAACCCTTTTAAATCATAGAAGTTGGTAGATATTATGCTCTACTTGACTCTTCTAATGAATTTCTTATTCCGCTGCAGTTGTTGATTTAAAACTTGTTGCCTATTATATTCTATCAGTTGTTATATTGTTAAAGGCTAAGGATAATTTATTCTGCATTATCTTAGTCATAATATTTCTTACTGGGCTAGTTGAGCTCACCCTTTCTTTCACTGTTCTCTTCAGAAAATGAAAATATAGTTGGGACTAGTAGGGAAATGAATTGACGGTCCAGATGGTTGCATTAGTAGTCCTCACTATTCTGTAAAATAGTGTGATAATAATTGTAATAAGGACTTATTTTGAGTTTGAATACTGTCTAGAAGACAATATTTGTATTAAAACTCACAGCTCATGTTGTATATTTAAGTTCTGTACCATGTATTTGGCGACTCAGAATGGGTGATGTATACCTATTTTGGGGGCGTCACAGTTAGTATCAAAGCTTAGGAATATGATCACTGGCTGAGATGTGAGACAAGAACTAAGAGGCGAGAGATGGGGAATTTCTTCGCTAGTATGACCTATCTAAGTTTATTTGGTATTTAATTGGTCGGTCATAGTATAGGGATAATATGTTACATGTCAATTAACCATTGTTTTGTGACAGTGTTTGAAAATGACATCCGAGAATATTGAGAATAGCAATGGAGCACATGAGACCGTTGAATCACCAACGATCAATATCTAGGATAATGTTCATCAGGAAGGCAACAATCCTCAGGTAAACAATAACGCCGATCAAATGACGAACGATGGGATGTTTAGAAGCTTTTTGCAGTTCATGCAAAATCAGACGAGGGAGACTCGTGTACAAAATACGGGTGGAAATGATAGCAACGCGCGGATGGTCACCGCTAAGCAGTTCAAGGAGCTGGGACCACCGGAGTTTTTGGGAAAGCCAGAACCACTTAAGGCAAAGACGTGGATAAAGCAGATCACCAAGATATTTGCTGTCTTGGAATACTTAAAGGAGCAAAAGGTTCCATTCGCCGCCTTTATGTTGTGTAAAGAAGCAGATCACTGGTGGGAATCTGTAAAACGTACATAGCCTGACGCACTCAAAATATCTTGGGAGAAGTTCCAAGAACTGTTTAACGACAAGTACTTTCCCGAAAGTATTCGTCACATGAAAGAGGTAGAGTTCATAAAATTGGAGCAGAACAATATGACCGTGTCACAGTAAGAAGCTAAGTGTGCTTAGTTGTCCCGATTTGCGTCCCACTTAGTTGATAATGAGGAGAGAATGACGCGGATGTTTCTAAGAGGTTTGAAGTCCGAGATACGTCAATACCTTATCTCTCACAAACTTTGTTTATATTCAGATGTTGTGAATAGGGCTCAATTAGTGGAGCGTGATAATGAGTCAGCTCAACCAAAAGGTAACGACCAACAACACGATAATAATCGTACCGGTGCCATCGGAACAACGATAACCATCATAGGGGAAATTATCATGCTAAGAATGGTAACCACTTCGATGGCAATCATGGCCAAGATAATAGAAGTGAAAATTTCAAGAAGAGAAGGTTCAATAATGATGGAAAGACCGCAGCACCAGCACCCGTTTCAAAGGAAGAAGAACGACCACCGGTTGTATGTTTTAAATACGGATAGGAGGGACACATCTGTCCAAACTGTACACAGCAACCCAAAGCGTGTTTCAACTGCGGAAGAGAAGGTCACTTAGCTCGATTTTGTCGTGTAGTGAAGTCAAATCCAGCTGGGATGGCGACGCCAAAGGATGTCTTAGACAAGTCAAAGTCGGTAGTTTGTGTGAGAGCGTTTGTCAAAGAACCCGAACGAAGCTATCACGGGTAAGTTAATCATAAACTCTTGCGAAGTTTATACCTTATTCGATATCGGTTCTACTTATTCTTTTATATCTCCTACTTGCGCTCAACATTTAAATTTGACCCCAGTACAAAACCCATTTCTAAAACCCTCAAATATTTCTTCACCCAAAACGAACATAACATGCGCCAAAGGCGTTGGCTCGAGCTGTTGAAGATTACAACCATACTATTCAATATCATCGTAGAAGAGCGAACGTGGTAGCTGACGCGTTGAATAGAAGATCGTATGCAGTTACGAGTGCGACGTTGTTAACACAAAGACCCATTTCGTACGACTTACTCTAGAGACCCACGTGATGATGTTAAAAATACAATTAAAACCAACTTTAATTGATAAAGTTAAAGCTGCTTAGGCTACAGACACAGAGCTGATGAATGTGAAGAAGAAGGTTCAAAATGGCGTTATTCTAGAAGAAAGAATTGACGAAGAGAGGAAATCTCAACCCTTGATTTAATTATTCTATTTGAAATCCTCGATCGAGTAGGAACTGTGACCTATAGACTCGTTTTAACACCAAGTATATCGCGTGTTCATAACGTTTTTTTCGTATCGATGTTACGTAAATATGTGGACGACCCGAACAACATTATTGAATTAGAACCGGACGAGATAACGGAAGATTTAACGTATGAAGAGGTACCTGTTAAAATCTTGGATACGAAGAAACATAATTTTACGCTCAAAGGTTATACATCAAGAGTTAGAATCTGACGAGGTATCCTCATCTGTTCGGCATACCAGGTACGTACGTCAATTTCGAGGACGAAATTTCATAAGGAGGGGAGGTTGTAAGAACCCAACTTTTTTATAAATAAAATCGATTTTTCTCTAATTATTATTTTAAAAAATAAAGTGTTAATTTGATATAATGTTGTGGTTATGGGTGAAATGTGCAAATTTTGTAAAATAAGCAAGTGGTTATAAAATATTCATTATTGTCGGGGAATATTCGTTTGGTCGTGAAATATTCTTGTTGTCGGGGAATATTTATACGATGGCGCAACTATTTGTGGACCCCACAACGGAATTATTGTCGGAATAAAAAAATGACAGAAATATTTTTTATGAAAATTGCGGCGGAAGTTTTACCGTAAACTGTTGAACTACCCGGTAGTAAAAGTACAATAATACGCGTTGTTGCATAGTAACACACGGTATTGATTATTGGTGCTTACGTGAGAAGTCACTCAGAATTTATATGATAAGAAAATATTTATTTTATGTGGATATATTTATTGTGGTTATAAATGAAGAAATTAATGCTGTGATGTTTTATCAGTATTTTTGACGAAATAGAGGTGATGAAAATCATCCGTATATGAATTTCGGAAAGCTACAAAGTTGTAGAGAATTAAATTTTCTATGGAATGCACATGGAATTCGAATTTTTCTGATAAAGGGCTATTTTATATGAATTATTGAAGTTACTGATTATTTAAAATATTTTGAAAATTTCTAGAATTGGTGAGCCCCATTTTTGGTTGGTGAGAAATGTGCTGAATTTTATTTCAAAAGTAGTAGGCAGGAATAATAGCAGGTTAAGTCTGCTTCGTCGTTCTAACATTTTTCTATAAATAGGGTGCTTAGTTAGAATTGAAAATCACACCAGAAACAAGTTTTCTATCTTTCTCTCTCTATATTATCGAGTGTATTTGTGTGAATATTTAGATACTTTGAGAGTTGCTATTCAGTACAAGTTCTTTCAGCACTATATTCGATATTCCAATCAGAAGTACTGCTCTTTTGGAGTAAGGGATATTATTTATTTCACATTCTGAAGAGATATTATTTTTCGTATTCGTATGAATATTATTTCCGTTCAATATTCATAAGAAATTTTATTTCGTTCAATATTTGCAAGAAATATTATATTCGTTTAATATTCATAATGAATATTATTTTCGTTTAATATTCGTAAGGGATGTTATTTTCTTCGTAAATGATATTATTTTCTTCAATATCATTATGCCGAATTATTGATATGAGCTTTATTGTGAAATTTCTACATTTTTGTGTCGAGATTACTATTCTCGAAGTTACTATTCACGGAATACTATTCACTCGGTTACTATTCACCGGGGGTGCTATTCATGATAAAATTTGATTACTTTTCGGTCCAAATTATTTTTGATACAATATGATTCTTGAATTTTACTCCACAAAGCAGTATCATGTTGACAATTTGGACGTTATTTATTTCTAGATAAATTAAATTATAAATCTTTAAAAATTTATCCTTGAACTTGTTTTATTGAATTCTTATATCATTGTCATCATCCTCATGTTTATATTCTGTTGAAAGTCATCTGTGGCCTGTAGTGCATAGATGGACTTGGTATGATTATGACCAGGGATTATTCGGTAAAATCATAACCGTAATATTATAAATGATGTGGTAAAAGTCCTCATTGGCCCGTAGTGCATTGATGAACAGTTTTTGGTATGATTATGGCCATGGATTCTCTTCGGCCAAGGGTGCAAAGATGAATTATTTTATGACATGATCATGACCGTTGATGAAAACACAATTATCATTGGCTCGTAGTGCAGTGATGATTCGATGATGTGGATTATTTATTAAGCTGAGTCTCAACAATAAAAGTAATGAAAAACCTTTTAAATCATAGAAGATGGTAGATATTATACTCTACTTGACTCTTCTAATGGATTGTTTATTCCGCTACAGTTGTTGATCTAAAACTTGTTGTCTATTATATTCTATCAGTTGTTATACTGTTGAAGGCTAAGGATAATTTATTCTGCATTATCTTAGTCATAATATTTCTTACTGGGCTAGTTGAACTCACCCTTTCTTTCACTGTTCTCTTCAGGAAATAAGAATATAGTTGAGAATAGTCGGGGAATGAATTGACGGTCCAGATGGTTGCATTAATAGTCCTCACTATTCTGTGAAATAGTGTGATAATAATTGTAATAAGGACTTATTTTGAGTTTGAATATTGTCTAGAAGATAATATTTGTATTAAAACTCACAGCTCATGTTGTATATTTAAGTTTGTATTTAAGTTCTGTACCATGTATTTGGCGACTCAGAATGAGTGATATATACCTATTTTAGGGGCGTCACATATATATAGAGTCCGGATCTTAAGCTCACCCCTTATCCAACTCACCCGAACTCACCCTCCCTTTAGTGACGGACCAGACGACGGTTCGGTCATACAACCGTCGTCTATACTTTTAGCGACGGACAACATATAGCGTCGCTAAAAGTATAGACGACGGTTGTATGACCGAACCGTCGCCGAGTTCGTCGCTAAAAGGGTGTGAGCTCAAATGAGTTAAATAAGAGTGAAGTTAAGATCCAGGCCATATATATATTATATTTATGAATTGACATGAATATAATTGTTGACCACAATCCCCAGCTCCATTATTAGATTAGTACGTACTTATTACATGGGTGTGGTCAATTACTTGGAATTCTTGGCTTTCTGAACACAGCCCTCCGCCGAGTGTACTTGATTTCCAAGGCATCGATCACCTTCTCGAAAATCAGTCATCATTTGGATGAACATTTTTGATTTAGTATTTTAATAGATTACCTATTTTTAAAAGATTTTGTTTTCAAAATTAATAACGTCAAGATCTTTTTACGCATTCCAATTAACAAAGTACGTTCAATCATGCACAAAAACGAATGAATACTAAAAACTTGACGACTTGAGTAACCGAGTAATTAGAAATCCTTAATTCCTTAAAAATCTCCACTGTCCAAATAGAATCCTATATGAGTTAAAATAACTTCACGTGGACCTTGACTAACCATATAACTAGGGCTCAAAGAATCATGTTTTGACAAATATATATATATATTCAAAAAATATCATCAAAAAGAAAAAAAATTAATAAAATAACAGAAGGAGAACTAGCTACTAATCTCATCTATCACATCACAAAACTCCTCTATCTTCTATATTATTTACAAGTGTCCATGCCAGTGCGGAACATAAAATTGGATGCATATAGAAAGAAATTCTGCACACGAGTTGCACGGCAACGACTTGTTGATCAACTAAAACAAAGTTTCTATAATTAAGATTGATATGATATAAATCAAGTCGATTTAATGTTGTACGTACGTATATGGACAATATTCTTGGCCTACCTACCTACTCCAGTTCCAGTCGGTCGATATAGAAGCCTCTAATTTATGTACGTACGTACGTAATTATATTCCTACACTTTAATATTTGTTATTGTATGAATATGTGTATGAAAGATGAAATCCCGTAATCAACAAATTTGTCTCTCCAAATAAAACACACAAAATACAATTATATTCATATGATGAGAAAGAATTAAGCATTCTGAGAGGAACAAATGTAGAACTTGTTCACTAATTCTGATTATCGTTTTAATACAATAATTCTTGGTCCTTTTTTTTTTGAACGTTCTACTTTTTGTGAAATACAATAATCTCAATTAAAAAAAATGTATTCCACAAAAAGAAGTTTCTTTTAAAATAGCATGTTAACCTCGAGTATAACAAACAAAATTTGAAAATTATATTTATAATGTTTACAAATTAGACTTTTTTTTATAAAACGGATGAATCCCCTAGCCTCTATTGCTTCCTGCAATCAAGAAAATAAAATGAAAATACAATTTCTTTATGGGTTGGCAAAAGAAATCAAATAGAAAGTATTAAAAGAAATTTCAGCCTTTTAGCAACATCCCAAGTAAAAAAAAATAATGTTACTAGTATTTAACAAAAAATAAAAATATCCCAAGTCAACAAGAAACCCCAGAGTCAAGCACAGAAGTTACAACACAGACCAGGCATTAATTGTGGGAACAACCAATGGGGATGCAATTCAATATTTTTCATCAACAACTCATTCACTTGTTTATGGGGGCAATAGCATAGAAATGCAGTGACTAGCGTGAAGAAACTGGTACTACAATTCTAGTAGAATTATTCTACTACAAAAGATCTCATTCAACAGTCATGCCTCAACCCAGGCCCAGCCTATAAGATTTACTAATATCCAAACACAGCCTTCTTCTCACACAACTCACCCCACCATGTCTTCTTCTTCTTCCTTCTACCTTTTCTTGCTCCTCTTCTTCTCCATCCTCCTCTCAGTCCCTCCATCATCATTAGCCCAAAAACAAGAAGAAAAAGTCATCAACTCCTCTTTCTCGGACTTTCCATGGTCCCCAAACCAGAAACAAATACTTGTATCTCCCAACTCCACATTTGCTGCTGGTTTTCAACCTCTACCCAATTCATCAGCCCTCTACATCTTCTCAATCTGGTATTATAAAATCTCTGTTAAGACCATAGTTTGGTCAGCCAACGATAACAACCCGGTCAACCCAACATCCCCGCTCTTCATTACGCGCTCCAGCCAGCTTTGGTTAAATGGTTCTTCTGGTCAGAACTTATGGCCATTAATGAACTCTAGTGAGGGAGCAAATTCTGGAAATCTCACTCTTGGTGAGGATGGTAATCTAAAATATGGAAGCTGGGAGAGTTTTGGACATCCAACCAATACCATCCTTCCCAACCAACTCATAAATGGAAAAAATATAACTACAAAGAATAGAAAGTACATGTTTGATTCCAAAAGGCTGGTTTATAATGAAACTGTGGAGTATGGGAATCCAAGTACAAATGCGTTTTTGAAGCTTGATCTTGATGGGAAAGTCTCTAAAGAAAACGGTGAATCTTTCATTACATCAGATTTTGGCGAAATCAAGTTGAGAAGATTGACTCTTGATGAAAATGGTAATCTCTTAGTTTATAGTTTTAATCCGACTTTGGGGCAATGGATTGGTGTTTGGCAAGCAATGTTTGAATTATGCAGAATAAAAGGTACGTGCGGTTCTAACTCCATTTGTACCAATTATGATGGTTCAAATGTTACCTCCTGTGTCTGCCCATCAGGGTACGTGGAAGTTCCTGGCAGCCAAGAAAAAGAATGCAAAATAAAAATTCCGATCAAGAAGGACCGAAAGCAGAGCATGTTTCTACGTTTAGACTATGTGAGCTTTACTGGCGGTTCAAATACTACAGACCTTAAAGCCCATGACTACAAAACTTGTGAATCGCGATGCTTGGATCACCCGAATTGTCTCGGGTTCTTATTCAAGTATGATGGGAGTGGTTATTGTGTACTACAATTGGATAGGCTGCTATATGGATATTGGTCTCCAGGTACAGAAGCCGTCACTTTTCTTCGGGTGGACAAATCCGAAACAGAAAAATCAAATTTCACTGGCATGACAAACTTGCTCGAGACAACATGCCCAATTAATATCAGCCTCCCTGAACCACCTAAAGAATCCAATTCCACAACCCGGAACATAGTGATTATATGCACTCTCTTTGCTGCTGAGCTTATAAGTGGAGTAGTTTTCTTCTGGGCTTTCCTCAAGAAGTATGTGAAGTACAGGAACATGGCTCAAACCTTTGGGCTTGAATTTTTGCCTGCAGGTGGGCCAAACCGCTTCAGTTATGCAGAGCTTAAAGCTGCTACCAACAACTTCTCCAACATTATCGGAAAAGGTGGGTTTGGAGATGTTTATAGAGGAGAGTTGAGCGATCACAGGGTTGTTGCTGTTAAATGCTTGAAAAATATAACAGCTGCTGAAAAAAAGAAAGACGGCTTCCGTGAATTTTGGGCCGAGGTCACAATTATTGCCCGGATGCACCACCTAAATTTGGTCCGGTTATGGGGCTTTTGTGCTGAGAAGGGCCACAGAATACTTGTTTATGAGTATGTACCTAATGGTTCACTTGACAAGTACCTGTTTCGTTCAGGACAGCCCAGGCCCTCAGGGGTCAAGACAGAAATGGATGCTGATGCAGACACGGAAAGAAAACCAACACTTGATTGGAGTATTAGGTACAGAATTGCTGTAGGTGTGGCAAGAGCAATTGCTTACCTCCATGAAGAGTGCTTAGAATGGGTACTACACCGCGACATCAAGCCAGAGAACATACTTTTAGGAGATGATTTCTGCCCCAAGGTAGCAGATTTTGGATTGGCAAAACTAAAGAAAAAAGAGAAAGATAATGTGGTGAACAAATCCCAGATTCAAGGGACCCCGGGGTACATGGCACCTGAATGGGCCAAATCGGACACAATCACACCAAAAGCTGATGTCTATAGCTTTGGGATGGTATTGTTGGAAATTGTTAGTGGGGTGAGGAATAGGGAGATCCAGGGATCTAGAATGGATAGTGAAGATTGGTATTTTCCTATGTGGGCATTTGATAAGGTTTTCAAGGATATGAATGTTGAGGACATTTTGGACAGCCAGATCAAGCACACGTATGATAGCCGAGCACACTTTGATATGGTGAATAGGACGGTGAAGACGGCAATGTGGTGCCTACAGGATCGACCAGAAATGAGACCGTCAATGGGAAAGGCGGCTAAGATGCTGGAAGGGACGGTCGAGATCATGGAACCAAAAAAGCCAACAATATTCTTCATAGCAGAAGGGCAGTAAAAATATTGTCCTTGGGCTTTTCCATAAGTACTGATGTCCTATCCTTAATAATATAGATGAGGTAGATTAGATGTGAGCTGCAATGTAGTCTTAATTAAAATCTAATTTAGTGGCTCCAGCTGCACCACCATGTTGTATTTTATTTTCCGACTCCTAAGCTTGCAACTGTTATCATGTAAAATATCTCTATATTCTTGTCTTGGCATTAAATATAATTGTGTGGCTCCAGCCACACCACCATGCTATATCTTATTTTCTGACTTTGTGAAGCTTGCGAGTTCTATCTTGCACAACATCCCCCCTATGGATCTTTTTAATACTACACCTAGGAGTCAATAATATATGTGGAGATGGATGCATGTATACTAGAAGATAAGGCACTATATGTTAATTAACTGAATCTAAGAAAACTGCAAGCAAATAAGTCTCATATCAACTACGTCATCAAATTAACATAACAAACATACAAAGAATGACCAAACTTGTTGATAATAAATAGCAAACATAGACTAATTCCTTTTGTCCCACAATAAATGGAGCATAGACGATGAGTAAAGTTTGTATACCTTGTTTAAAGCCTGTGCTCAAAAAAATCCAAACCCCACTCAGAGTTCACCTTCAACCCAATCTCTTCTTCCAATTAGAGCCCTTCACAAAAAGAACTGCAAAGAAGACTACACATGTTATAAATTTAGATCCATGCACTGAAAATTTTCCATGTTAATTAGTAATAAGAGAACATGTTTATTACTTGGACTATCGAATAATATAGTTGTTCTGAATAGTTTCAGTATACTCTAGATAACATGCCAATGTTGCGTGTGTTTCACTAACCTTGAAAGATTTTATATAAAGCTTAGTCATCTTCCACAACCTTTTCAACTATTGAGAAAGCAAGTTACATGTCTCAAATTCTGTCTTTAATCTTGTATGTCTTAATCATTTGCATATACCATTAATAACTCCATCTAACATTTCACAATAAAAGTACATATTAATAATGCTTCTTATAATCTACTTGTCGCACTTTGTATGTGCATAAATATACCTGATTTAAGTGAGAGATCCTCAAAGATCAGCTTTCTAAAATTTCCTCCTCAACCAAGCTGCATGTACCGGCCGCGCTACCACTAGCCTGTTGTAGAAATTGTCAAGGAACTGAAAGTATGCAAACCTACAATACATTTTGAATTTTAAAACGCATTTGAGGTTCATAATTTTCCTTGTGTAAGGCAATTAGGCAAAGCATTTGGTTTCATAAATTTCTACACAAAGTTCTTTGAATAAAATTGTCATTTTTCTTCCACAAAATAACCACTACAACTGCAACCAAGAGAACGTATCCCAAAAAATACAAAATTGAGCTGGGCCTTTTGTCGAACATATAGATTGCAGTATCGGCAAGACGCATCACGGCATTGCAAATTAAACAAGAATATCATTGGATTGAATGTGAATATTACCTGAATTGATGCAATGAATGGGGAGGGAGAGTGTATTCGATTACACAGAATCACTTTATGTTTGTACTAGAGTTCACACAATTATTTAAGATAACCACCCTTTTTGCTTAAAATTAAAGATATTTAAGACTATAAAAATATTAAAGATATTGAAAAGCAAAGGATCCTAATACGTACCAACTTTCTTTTTTTCGGAAATTAAATTTTGGGGCCTAGGATATTCCAAACTTAGTAATTAGTATATATCAATTTTGCCAAAAGATGTACAAAAATACAAGACATGTAACTACACTTTTTAACAATTCATAATTCTTTTACTTTTTATTACAATAAAATTGACACACATTATCTTGAAATTAATATATGTTACAGTTTTGCATTCTTATTAGATTTTGTTTCCCTCCATGAATTCTTTTGTTCAATTCTATTGAACCATATTCAAGAAATAATGAATATTCTTAGGGGAAATGGCGCTAAAAGCCAACCAATTTAAACTTACTTTTTGTTTTAAATAATCAATTTCAAAATTTTTCAATTCAAGATAAATAATTTATTTTGACCTTATTTTTTAACAGACGTCAGTCAGTTGACCGGCTGTTTTATTGGACGTGGCATTTAAAATCAAATTTTGAAGTAAAATTAGTGATGTGGAAAATTACGTGGAAGGTGACTTGGATTTCCACTCACTCAAGAGCCAAAACTACCGGCCTTCTCTACTATACTTTCTATATAAGAACGAAATTGGGGATTCTACGGTTAGGGTTTATAAATCTGAAATTGAATTAAGAATTGAAGCTTACCCATGTCAAATCAACGTGAGATCAGTGGCGACTCAGCAAGGAGTATTACATCTTCTCGGCTTGCAATTGTGGAATCTCGTCCTCTATGTGAACTTCTTGGACTCGAGCATATCCGGGTTGAAGGTTTATTGGATGTTCGAAGAAGCCATTCCAGGTATAGTTTTTGAACTTCTCAATTGATCCCATGATGCGTCTAGGTAGGGGTTGATGAAAATTTTGGTTTGATTTGTTATAGAGTCATGACTTACAATGTGGATTCTTCGAGTGGGTCGACCATGAGGCTCATAAGAGATACAAAGTTGCTATTAACCAATTGGAAGTTGAGATGGATGAATTAAAGGACAATAATAATAGAGACAAAGCTGTGCTGAACGAATTGGAATATGAAATGGAGAAATTGAAGCAAAAAAAAAACTGAAATTGAAGGGAAAAATTTGAAGTTAAAAGTGAAGTTGCAGAGTATGGAGATGAAGATGAGAAATAAATGGAAAATGTATTGGGTTCTTCATTTTATACTAGTGGGTTTTGTTGGTATGATATGCTTTATAATGTCACAGATTATGTATAGGTGCTATTGAAGCAAATATCAAAGCACCATTATTGTGTATTACAAATGGTTTTGTAGTGCTTATATGAACGGTACTTTTGTCCTTTGTTATGTTACTCTTCATTTCTGTACTTTAACAACAATATAATGTTTACATCAAGTTAAACCAAAAGATGAACACATTCATTGACAAAGGACATTCATTGACAAAAGTTAAACCAAGAGCACAACCATAGACATCAAGTTAAACCAATTGCCAAATGTTTACATCAAGTTAAACCCCTGTGTACATAAAAGCATCCATATGCAACTAAAATAATAACCACCATGTGCACGTAAACAAAAAGCACAACTGTTTACATAAAGCATCCGCAAGTAAAACCAAAAGAGCCTTGTGCACCTAAAACCAAAAGCACCATGTGCAACTAAAACCAAAAGAACCCTGTGAAACAAAATTAAAACATCCATGTGCAGGTAAACAAAAAACACCAGTGTTACATACTTAAAACCAAAAGTTAATCAAATAATTAAGACCAAAAGCATTCTTGTTTCAACCAAACCAAGAGCATTCATGGAAACACCCTCCTTTTTGCATCTTTGGTGCTAGTGCTGTTAATCCACTACTCTCCTTCATTGGCATGCCTCTTAGTTTTTTAGGGACAGCTACAGCCTCTACAAGATCATTTATGCAACCTTTTTTTATGTGTCCAACCTATTTACATTTATTACAAGTCATCTTATCCCCCTTTTTTGAGACTGAACTTCCTTGCTCTTTGAAAGAATTGAACACGGAAGTTGTTTTGAAGACTTACAGCTTGTTGCTGTTTTCTATTATATTTATAGAGTAATACATGAACATGGATACTATAAATCATTTACAAGATTAGACTTTGTAACAACCTAAACAACTATGAAATGATAAGATAAGCTTTATCTAATTTAATTTATGCTCGGTAGCTGCTGTTGGGATTTATCTTTATCATGCCCCCGCAAACAAATGAGCGAAGGAGTCACCATGAGTTTGTCACCTAACAACTGAAACCGGCGGATTCCCAAGACTTGTGAGAACATCAACAATTTGACCCACTGTAGAAATATAACGAACATGTAATGCTCCTTGACGTACTTTTTCCCGAATATAAAGGAAATCAATTTCAATATGCTTAGTGCGAGCATGAAAAACTGGATTAATGATAAGATATGTTTGTACTTAAATTATCGCACCAAAGAGTCGGGGGTCGAAGAGATGGAACATGAAGTTCTCGAAGTAGCCGTTGGAGCCATGTTAGTTTAGCCGTTGCATGGGCTAGGCTACGTAATTCCGCTTCAGTACTACTGCGTGCAACAACAGGTTGTGTTTTGGACTGCCAAGAGAGTAAATTTGGCCCAAAAAATATACAAAACCCACTAGTAGATAGTCGATCATCAGGGCATCCAGTCCAATCCGCATCGGAGAAAGCAAATAACTGCAATGACTTTGATGATTGAATAAGGATACCATGATCAGAAGTGCCACAAAGATACCGTAGTATTCGTTTCACAGCTTTCGAATGTAGTGAAGTTGGAGCGTGCATGAATTGAGCCACTTTGTTAACAGAATTCGTAATGTCGGGTCTCGTGAATGTCAAATATTTTAATGCCCCAACAATGCTACGATAAAGTGTGGTATCCGAAAATTGATCCCCATCTTTGCGAGATAAAACAGGTGTGGCAACCATTGGAGATGCTACGGATTTGGTACCAGCCATAGTAGTGTGAGTAAGAAGATCACTAATGCATTTGGTCTGGGTAAACAACAATCCATTACATACCTGTGTAACTTCAACACCAAGAAAATAATGTAATGGGCCAAAATCTTTTACACTAAACAGTGAACTTAAGCCATGAATATTGTTATTAACAGAAGCTGTAGAATTCCCAGTAATTATGATATCATCAACGTAGACTAATAATATGATGATTGAATTCGAGCGAATCCGAATAAATAGTGATTGTTCTGCAATAGGCAAGATAAAATCCATGGCTATTAGTGCCGAGTGTAACTCATAGAATCATGCTCGAGGTAATTACTTAATACCGTAAAGCGCCTTGTGTAGCTTACACACAATGTGGTCGTTCGGGGTCAATAAAACCTTGTGGTTGCTCCATGTAAACATCCTCATGCAATGTCCCATTTAAGAAGGCATTATTGACATTTAGCTGCTCAAGAGACCAAGAATAAGAAAAATCAAGAGCCAGGATAGTTCGAATTGTGGTGGCTTTGACTACGGGACTGAAAGTTTCTCCATAGTCGATACTCGGTTGTTGATGATACCCCTTCGCAACTAAACGTACTTTAAAACGATTTAAAGAACCATCTGCTTTCTGTTTCACTCGGTATACCCATTTGCAACCGACAACATTTTGATTTTGTGAAGGTGGGACTAGAGACCAAGTTCCATTTCGAAGACATTTTGGCTAGAGAATAAGTGGGTTTGATGGGCAGCGAGGACACTTGTGTTTGTAGGATGTTTTGTTGTTTAGTTTTAGAACGAGTTTGCATGGGATGGACATTAAAAGGCTGAGATATGGAGGACTGATGTGAGGAGCTGCTAGAAGTAGGAGAAGAAGAATTTGTAAAAGGCCCTTTTAGTAATGGATGAAGGTTATTAGTTTCTTGCGGAGAAGGTGATGGAGAAAATTGGATGGAATGAGTAAGGACTTGTAAGGAGTGGTCATGGAACTCATTGGTGTTATGGGCAGTGAATGGATAGATGGAACTATAGATGGTGGAGGAGTTATGCACGATACGGACAGATTTGATAAAGGAGGAACACTTATGAATGTACAACAAATGATTGTAAGGTAGCAAAAGGAAATAATAACTCATCAAATTGAACATGGCGAGCAACAATAATTTTTTCGGTGGAGGGATTAAAACACCGGTAACCTTTTTGATTTTCTTGATACCCAAGGAAACACATTAAGATGACCGGAACTTAAGTTTGTGAGAGTTATAAGGTCATAAGTACGGATAACAAGCACAACCAAAAGCTTAAGAAGAGAACAATTTGATTGTGTTAAAAAGAATTTCCCCCGAGAAAAAAAACTGCAGTGGTGAATGCCTTATCCCAGAATTTTTGAGGCATTGAAGCATTAGCTAAAAGTGTAAGATCAGTCTCAATTATGTGTCGGTGTTTTTTGCGTTCTGCCGAACCATTTTGTTCTCGTGTATGTGGACAAGAAACACGATGATAAATTCCTTGTTTTGAAAGAAGGCGAAGAACTGAATGATATTCACCTCCCCAATCGGTTTGGAGATATTTTATTTTTGTATTAAAAAGACGTTCAACACGAACTTGAAAATTAAGAAAAAATTGTAGTCCATCCGATTTAGAACTAAACAGAAAAATCCATGTGTACTTTGAATAGTCATCAACAAATTAGACATAATATTTATAACCATTATTTGATAAAATTGGGGAACAACCCCATACATCTGAATGTATTAATTCAAGAGGAAATCTAGTCCTAGAATGAGTAGATGGAAGATGGAGCAGATGACTTTTGCCAAGCTGACAAGATGAACAAAGTGAGGAAGACTTTAAGCCACGTGTGGGGAGTGAATGGGAGGAGACCACCTTGTTGAGAACCTTTGAAGAGGGGTGTCCAAGCCGTGTATGCCAAATGTCAAGAGAGACTCACTCGCCAAGGAATATTTGGTTGTTTTTATTTGTAACAGAATTAGGAAGAACTTTATTGAGGGAAGGCGTAAAGCCTGTTAGTGAGTCTCGCGGAGTAAGACCTTTCCCGAGCAGCAATCCTTAACAAGACAAACAAGAGGGTGAAATTCAACAGAAACATTACTATCAAAACATAATTGAGAGACTTGGAGAATAAACGACATTATCATATCCTCCGGGCTGTTGAGCATTAGACCTGGAGAAGGAACCTCGTTGATTTTAAGAAGTGAGATTGGCTTGAGGTAACTACACATCCATGGCACTTATTTGTTCAATGTGTGATTCATGATTAAGAAGGAAACCATGCAAATCAACAAGGCTAAGTGGATCTGTACATGTAGTGGCAGAGACTACAAAGGAGTCATATTCAGTACCAAGGCTAGCAAGGATGTAGAGGATAAGATCTTGATCGGTTACACCATGGGATGCAGTGGCTAAATTGTCGGCAATAGATTTCATTTTCTGAAAATAATCAGCGTCCTTTTTTTGTGTGTTTGTAGTTGATAATGGAGCTGCATGATTCTTGCACGAGATTGAGATGGATACATACGCTCAAGAGTGAACCAGGCTTCATGAGCAGTGGTACAATTAATGACATTAACAAGAACAAGTTCACTAAGGGAGGATAAAATCCAACTAAGAAGAAGTTGGTCTTGTCTGTGCCATTGAAAAAATTCCGAGTTTAAAATTGTTTCTGCCGTAGGAGTTGAGGAGTTTGGATCCTAGTTTGTCCGGTGGTTTGAGGAAGTGCCAGAATCCATTCAAGAGGACAAGTGGGATTTTCGGTGATAAAATCTTTTGAGATCATATCGGTAAAAGGAGATGGTTGTTTGTTGAGGTTGACAAAGAAAAGGAATGAGGAAGAGGTTGAAAAAGATGAGGTAGTTGTCATTGTGACGTTAGTCGAAGGCTCTGATACCATGAAAGAATTGAACACAGAAGTTGTTTTGAAAAGACTTACAGCTTGCTGCTGTTTTCTATTATATTTATAGAGTAATACATAAACATGGATACTTTAAATCATTTACAAGATTAGACTTTGTAACAACCTAAACAACTATGAAATGATAAGATAAGTTTTATCTACTTTAATTTATGCTTGGTAGCTGTTGTTGGGATTTATCTTTATCACTATTCATGTGCCTTTTTCCTCCTATTCTTTTTTGGTCTTCCTGGCATTCTCCTATGTGGAGGAGGTAATAATGGTGGATATCTTGTGATAGGCCACTGCTTTTGGCCATTGATTGCTTCTAGGGCAAACTGATAACTTTTGGCCCATTTGTCCTTAAATAGCCATTTTCTTACATATTTATCAGGATTATCAGACATGGAATAAATTACAGAGATAGCATGAGAGCAAGGAATGCCACTCAACTCACACATTCTACATGTGCAGCTGGCCTTATTCATATCAACAACATAGCCATCATTACCCCTAACTTCAAACATCCCATCACCATTCCTTCTTGTTTTCCAAAACCTATAGGTCTTTTTATTTTCTTTTAACTTATCTCTGATCCTAGGACATAGTGGGTCATGAGGTCTTTCAAGTATCTCTGCCCTTTGTCTAATTATTCTTAACATCAAAGCAACCTTTAGATCTTCTAGCATGCTAATAAGAGGTTTTTGTCTAGCCTTAAGAATATACCCATTAAAGGTTTCACACATATTATTCTCCACATTAGCACATGTACTACTAGAATCAAAAAAGACCCTACACCAATATTCTGGTTTTGCATTCTCATGTTCCATCAAATATTTAAAAGCATCTTCAGAAAAAATCCTTACAGTGTTCATATTGTGTTGTCATTCTTGAGGTGTTCCACTTTTAGCAACCTTCCATAATGCCTGCTTAAGTAGAGGGCCTAAGTGTCTCTTTCTGAAGTTGGCATAAATATGCCTGGCACAACATATGTGTTCAGCTTCTGGCAAGAGTTCCTGAATAGCTGAAACTAGCCACTGCAACACATGTTTAAGTGATGCGACTAGCAAGTACTACATGATCAGTTAATAAATATTATGTGTCAACTTCATACCTTTTGTTGATCTGAGATAAGGGTCCAGCCACTGCCTTGCCCTATGTTGCCTTCAAATATCATCCATCAATGCTTTCAGAGAATACTTCTAACTTTCATAACATTCCACTTCCACAACACACCATGCAATTGGAAACACTTAATCATTAAAGTCTCTACCTATAGTATAAATTAATTCTCCTTTGCATAATGTTTTTAAGCAACCATCTAGGTCTATTACAGGCCTGCATCCTTCTAAAAAACCTTTCTTCAGTGCATCAAAGCCCATGTAAAATCTCTGAAAATATATGTTCCCCTCTTCCAGCTTCAACTCAATATGAATTGTGTTGTCTTGGTTGTTTTTCCTTAGCTCAGCCATGTAATTCCACAACTTGGCAAAATGATTCTTAAGTGCATCTTCTACCTCATTTAGTATCCTCCTTTTAGTCATAGACACTGCCCCATTGACACCCTAACTATGTATTTCTTCATCACATCATCTTGAAATTCAGAAAGGGTCCACTTTGGTGTCTCCCTTATCTTATCTGCATATTCCACAGCAAGCTAAGAAGATGTCACAACCCTTATATCCAAATTATTTAAGCATTGATGCTCCCTCTTGTAAGATTTTATCTGAAAATCCTTTTTTTCTTTACCAATATATGTAGCCCACAACCTCCATGGACATCCCTCAGCATAAACAGCCAGAAACCTTTTCGATTCACAATGTTGAAATCTAATATTGAACCCATTGACCACAGATAGGAAATCGAGAAGTGTTTCAGTTCTGCACAGGTTTGAAATATCATTCCTTTCTCTTGCACACACTGATTCCAAGGAGTTTTTGGTTTATAAATGGGGTATATTTGTCTAGGTGGTTTTTCAACCTCATTTCTTTCTTCTTTATGTTCAGATTCCTTCCCAGATTCATTGTCACTAGAGTTTGCATACTCACTGTGATAGCCTTCCAACTGCATATCAGGACCAAAGACCTTCATTTGTTCTATCATATTAGCAATTGTGTTATCATCTTCTCCCGTCTTTTTAAGTTGAGCTATCATATTTCTCAAAGTTAAATCATGATCTTCAGTTTGAGTTGGATTGTCATTTTCTCCATTTGTTTCTGCACAATTTTCCCCATGTGTTTCTGCACCATTTCCCCCGTGTTTTTGTTCCATCTCTCTCCCCATTTGCTCCAGTTTCATTTAATTCCTCTGTTTCATTCACCTCCCCTGTTTCATTTATCTCCCCAGTTGGTTCTGTACCATCACCGTTTGATTCAATGAGATTACCCTCCATATTTTCATCTTCCTTACTTTGATTCTTCTTTCCTTCCATACCCTTTTTAATCCTTAATGCTATATGAGTTTTTCCCACTTCTATCAACTCTTCATCATTGTCACTTAGGTGATCTAGACTAACATTGTTGTTTGACTTAACAACTCACCTCTTAATGCATCTTAACAACCCACATCTTTGTATTAAGAGATCCTCTGAATAGTTAAGATACAAATATGAGTCTAAACTATTCAGAGGACCTGTTAATATAAATATATAAGCTCTTAAGATGCATTCAGAGGTGGACTGTTAATATGCATTAAGATGTAATCAAACACCACCGACTCTCAGTTTCACTAACACTATATGTATCCCTTTCACTATCAGTCTTGTTTGTTATATCTTCTATAACAACCTCAGTTTCAGGCTCTGGCTCAACTGCATCATGCTCTGCATAAAATTCTAAGGGACCCATGTCTGGATGTTAAAGTAAGTCTAACAGATCCTTATCACACCACACACATCTCATTCCATCTTGAATTGTCTTTCCAGGAGTCCTATAATAAATCTTAGACAATAGTTTTTTTTTTAAAACACTCTCAATTGTGCCTTTTACTGTAAAGTAAAAGATGAAGTCACCATCTACATTGTAACAATACTCCACCTTTCCCTCCTTATAGTGCAACACTGGCTCATTTTTAAAGTACCCATCATGATATATTGCAATGGTAAACGTTCTACTACCCATGCTGTAAATATGCAAGTAATACAACATCAGACAACAACAAACACTGCTTTTTAAATTTAAACAAGAAAAAAACATACTAGCTCCACTAAAAAACATTGTGCCATAGTATTAAACAAATTATCAAAACCCAAAATCAAACCAATATAATAGTGAAATAACATGTTTTAACACTCACAAATAATCACTGCCACAAACCCACAAACCCACAAACTTCTATTCTATTTGAACAGACAGCCACATAAACCCGTAAATAATCAAATAATCACAAACCCACAAATAATCACACCCACAAACCCTTAAACCCTTAAACCCATGGACACTTATTCTATTTGAACAGAGCCACATAAACCCTTGTTTTTATTTGAAAATACAGTCAAAATACTAGATTAACTCAGTAGTACCTTGACCAACGATCTTAAGCTTTCCCACAAACCCTTGCTCAGCAGTCACCGATCAGTCTTCCTTTTCTCCTATTTTCGTACTTCCTTGCTCAACGATTGTTGTGTTACCTGGGAGATAAGGCGGGAGTTTTGCCTAGTGGAAATCCATATCACCCTCCACGTAATTTTCCATGTAGTTAATTTTGTTTCAAAAAACGATTTTAAATATCACGTCCGATAAAACAAATTAAAATATAAATAATACTACAAACACAAAATATTCTACAAATATTTTATAAACTGTTACTGTGATATACTCTACGTCAGTATATTAATCAACAAATTATTTCAATGTAATATGACGCCCAAAATAGGTATACATCACACATCTTGGGTCGCCAAAAACATGGTACATAATTCAAATATAAACTTCTTTTATACAAAAGTGTAGCTAAGAGTTTTTACACGAATATTGTCTTCTAGACAGTATTCAAACTTAAATGGAGTCCTCATTATATTTATCATCACACTATTTCATATAATAATGAGGACTACTATAGTCACCCTCTCGGACCATCACTCTGTTCCTCGACTAGTCTCGTCTACGTTCTCATTTTCTGAAGAGAACAATGAAAGCAAAAGAATGAGCTCAACTAGTCCAGTAAAAAATATTATGACTAAGATAATGCAGAATAAATTATCGTTAGTCTTCAACAGTGTTAAACTGATAACGTATAATAAACATCAAGTTTAACTGCAGCGGAACAAGCAATCCATTAGAAGAGTCAAATAGAACATGAAATCTACTATCTTCTATAATTTAAGAGTTTATCATCAATTTTATCGCTGAGACTCAGCTTAATAAATAATTCATGTCACTGAATTATCCATGCACTACGGGCCAAGGATATTCATTAGTATCACGTCTACGAATTATCCAAGCACTACGGGCCAAAGATATTCGTGTTATCACCAATGGTCATGTTCATGCCAACAACTGTTCATCAATGCACTACGGGCCAATGAGAACTTTTACCACATCATTTGTAACATTACAGGACATGATTATACCGAATGATTACTAGTTATAATCATACCAATCAACAGTCCATTTATGCACTATGGGCCAAATATGACTTTCATCACAATATAAGCATGAAGATAATGACAATGATATAAGAATTTAGTTAAATGAAAGCAAATGATAAATTTTAAATATTTATAATTTAATTTATCCAGAATTCAATAATGACAAAATTGTCAACATGATACTGCTTTGTAGAATAAAATTCAAGAATAATATTGTATCAAAAATGATTTGAACCGAAAAAAAATTAATTTTTTTTATGAATAGTAACCTGGGTGAATAGTATTCGAGTGAATAGTATCCCGCAAATAGTACTTCGGGAATAGTTGTGACACCCCCAAATTCGGTACTTAAATTTTCACATGAATTAGTGTTCACTATTCAAATATTATATATCTATCTACCCATAATAACTGAAAATATTAATAGATAGAAATCAATCATCTCCTTAAGGAGTTACATCATCAGAATTAAATAAATCAATTCCAGGTCATACTAACCTTAAATCTTAACTGCGGAAACATAAACAATTTATAGTCTTATACAGCATCAACATAAGTCTTAACGCATAAATTCAACATCACATAAAACAACAAGTCTTCATTTACATCACTTGTTAATATTTTCCTTACCCTTGCTAGTAGAAGGCTCGTCGGATCTCTCGTTCTTAACTGTAATGTTATTATTACGCAAGAGTGAACACGATTGCCCACAAGTATAACAATGAAATAACAATATAATAACATACAAGTGAATCAAAGATTTATGAAATAAAACTCAACTTTTGAATCAAGAATGAATAACAAGAATCAAAAGAATTCTGAGGGTCATAAGACCTTGAACTATGTCCGAGGTATCAAGGGTTATACTTGAAACCTTTAACAGTCATAAGACTATGGACTCTTCTTCTCATACTTAGGGGGATCAGCCCTTAGTACCATACTGTGCACAACATCTTAACGCTAACGCATAAGTAATCCCAATACAGGGTTGTTCATCTTAGTTTAACATTAGAGTCCGCACCAAAGGAAGTTTGATTTGCATAAATCAATAAGAGTTCTGAAATTTAGAACGTTCATCAACTATGGACTAGTTGAATCAATAAGGATTCGCCAGTCTAACAAGGTTCAACAATAAATGATATTTAAATTGAATAACAATCTCAATAGGTATACAATAGAACAATTATTGTATAACAAAATCATACAATGAAAAGATAAGTAATCTTTAACATAACAAATTGAACTTAATTAATAATAAAGAGAATTTACTCGACAAAATCTATAAATTTGAATAATGATAACAAGTAAGGTTAGGAAACTTGCCTCGTGCGTAGATTACACGTTAATTATACACGTTCTTTGATATAATCCTACATACCATTTCCATTCACAACTCTAGTTAATTATAATGTAATTAGTCATCATAAGTTCATTCTTTTTGTCTAACTCGAATTATGACTATACTTAGTCAATTTATCATACTTATTGTCACACAATTTACACTTCACGAATAATAAGTTAATTATGCATTCAATCATTCAATTCACACATAAATGTGTTATTGACATGTTAAGAATTTATTTTAACACCTCATTATATGTCTAACATATTTTTATGTTCATTAGATTAAGTTACTAACACATTACTAGACTTGAGCATAAAAAAAATTCATTTCTGGATCATTCTGCTAAGTGGAGCTGCGGCGCCACTGTTATACTGGTTCTTGGCGCTGCAGCTTGAGACATGGCGCTGCGGCTCGGGAATTAGGCATGGAGTTGGCGTCGCGAAGCGAAACTCCAGTTTCTGAATTTTTAGTTCGTGAAGAACACAGAATCAAACTAAATTATCATTACATGATCATTAAATTCATCAAATTAAACATACCCACATACTAGAATTCGTACATAATCATTACCCAACCTTTATAGAGTGATTTTAACAAATTGAAACACATAATTACAGAATTAAAACATGCAATTTCACTATTCTTGATGTTTTTGAAGGATTTGAACACAAAACATATAAATCAACACTACGGATTCGTTATAATACCAAATCCATCCATTTAAAGTTTGGTCTCTTCGTATCAACCTGCATAATAACATACAAGTGTAAATTTATGATATAACCCATGATAGACGTATCAAATTTGGTACGTAAGGCCATATGGCCATATTTTGTACTCTTTAATTTTGTAGCAACAATATACGACGTATTTTATGAAATTGATGTTATGGTTAACATACAATATATAGCAAAATATGATATGAAAATATCTTCACACATACACAAACCCATAATCATACCCTTTTTCCCATTTATAGAGTTTTTAACAAAACGTGAAGCCATTTTCTAAAAAAAACTTAAACGACGTAATAAAAATTGGATTGAGGAATTTACCCAAAGCGAAGAGTGTAGATTAGTAGGCTCAGATGCTTTTCAATCCCTCACTCTCAATCTCCTTCACAATCTCTCAAATTTTATCTGATAATTTCTCAAACTCTCTCTGACTATTTTTCCAAACTTAGATATTAAAAGAATAAGAGTGCGTATATAATAAAGAAACAGACGTAGTTGTGGTCAGTTAACCCGATCATGGGTTAACTGCCCTCAACCTCCCATAAAGCTTTGTTTGGCAAGCCTAAAATGGCTCAAAATTATTTAATTTAATAAATCATTTTATCCTATAGTTTATTTCATGTCACATCCAATTAAAAAATAATCAAATATCATATTTACTTTAATTTAAATAAAATATGATAATTTCTCATTAATTCACATAGTCACATAATTAATTTCTTATTTAATAATTATGTCAAATTATTAAATTTCTAATTAATTATTACATTAATTAACATAACATTATGCTTATTAAATATTTCATTTAATTCAATAAGCTCACATAAATTTATACTTTGAATAATAAAATTCTCTACATTAATTTAATAAATATAACACATATAATTAAATTAATCTACCACAATTACATCAATTAATTATTTAATCTAATAATTAAATCATCAAAAAATATTTATTTAATTCAATAAATATTAAAAATTAAATTACAAAATCTCTTTCGTCACGTCTTTCCCCTCTTAAAAGGATTCTGTCCACAGAATCACGACTCAAAAAAATTCGACCCGTTACATTCTCCCCCCTTACAAAGATTCTGTCCCCAGAATCGCTTACACATAATTTAAATAAATAAATGAGAGTAATTATTCATCATATTCTCTTCGAGTTCCCACGTAGCTTCTTCAGCGTTGTGGTTCCTCCAAATTACCTTAACAGAAGGTATTACTTTATTTATGAGAACTTGTTCTTTTCTGTCGACAATTTGAACAGGAATTTCTTCGTAAGATAAGTCTTTTTCAAAATATTGGGGTTCGTATTCAATTACATGCTTGTAATCGGGTTTGTAGGGTCGTAATACATAAATATGGAAGACGTTGTGGACATTCTCAAGCGCTGGAGGTAAGGCTACCTCATACACAACTTCTCCGATTCTTCGCAGTACTTCAAATGGTTCAATGAATCTTGGGCTTAATTTCCCTTTCTTTCCAAATCTGATATTTCCTTTCCAATGAGAGACCTTCAAAAACACATAACTACCCGATTCAAACTCGATAGTTTTACGACGTGGATCGGCGTATTTCTTCTGCCTATCTTGAGCTGCTACCAGCCTATTCGGATCACTTTGACTATTTATGCTATCTGCTGTACTAATTCTGGGCCTAGTAATTGTCTTTTGCCAACTTCATCCCAGTAAAGCGGATTTCTGCACTTTCCGCCGTATAACGCTTCATAAGGCGGTATGTCAATACTAGCGTGGTAACTGTTGTTGTAGCCGAACTCTACAAGCAATAGGTGATCGTCCCAATGTTCTTTAAAGTTCATCACACAAGCTCTTAGCATATCTTCTAATATCTGAATCGATCTCTCGCTCTGTCCATCTGTTTGAGGGTGGTATGTTGTACTAATCCTCAACTGCGTACCCATGCATTCATGTAGACGATTCCAGAAGTTCGATGTAAAGCGCGGATCCCTATCGAAAATAATTGACACCGGAACTCCGTGTCGCGAAACAATCTCTTTCACATATAACCTCACCAACTGATCTAAGTTGAATCTAATATTGATCGGAAGGAAGTGTGCGGATTTCGTCAGTCGGTCAACGATAATCCATACTGCGTCATAACCTTTCTAAGTTGTCGGAAGGCCAACCACCAAGTCCATTGTAATATATTCTCATTTCCATTCTGGGATCTCCAGCGGTTGTAGCAACCCACTCGGTCTCTGATGTTCTGCTTTTACTTTCTGACAGGTTAGACATTTGGCAACACACTCTGCAACATCTCGTTTCAGATTAGGCCACCAGAAATGTTGTCGAAGATCTTGGTACATCTTGGTACTACCAGGGTGAATCGAATATCGTGAGCTATGAGCCTCGCTCAAAATATCTTCCTTAATCTCTGGTACTGGTGGTACCCAAAATCTACCCTCAAATCTCAGTATTCCTTCTTTGTCCATCTTAAATCTCGGTTCAGTTCCTTCAGATATCTTCCTTATCACCTTTTTGCAGCCATCGTCCTGAAGTTTAGCCTCCTTAACTTCGTCCAGTAGGGTTGTACCAGATTGCATCTGAAACAGTTTCTCATCTATTTCCATAGGATATTTCACTTCTAACTCTAACTTCTCCATTGTTGAAATCAATTCTTTCTAAGCGGTCAACATCATCAATTTCTCCTGACCCTTTCCACTTAAGGCGTCGGCAACCACATTTGCCTTACCCGGATGGTATAAAATCTCACAGTCGTAGTCCTTAATTAGTTCCAACCACCTTCTCTGACGCATATTCAAGTCCTTCTGTGTAAAAATATATTTCAGACTCTTATGGTTTGTATATATTTCACACTTCTCCCCAAAAAGATAGTGCCTCCAGATTGAGCAGCTTGAGACATGACGTTGCGGCTCGGGAATTAGGCATGGAGTTGGCGCCGCGGCGCGAAACTCCAGTTTCTGAATTTTCAGTTCGCGAAGAACACAGAATCAGACGAAATTATCATTACATGATCATTAAATTCATCAAATTAAACATACCCACATACTAGAATTCGTACATAATCATTACCCAACCTTTATAGAGTGATTTTAACCAATTGAAACACATAATTATAGAATTAAAACATGCAATTTCACTGTTCTTGAAGGTTTTGAACACAAAACATATAAATCAACACTACGGATTCGTTATAATACCAAATCCATCCATTTAAAGTTTGGTCTCTTCGTATCAACCTGCATAATAACATACAAGTGTAAATTTATGAAATAACCCATGATAGACGTATCAAATTTGGTACGTAAGGCCATATGACCATATTTTGTACTCTTTAATTTTGTAGCAACAATATACGACGTATTTTATGAAATTGATGTTATGGTTAACATACAATATATAGCAAAATATGATATGAAAATATCTTCACACATACACAAACCCATAATCATACCCTTTTTCCCATTTATAGAGTTTTTAACAAAACGTGAAGCCATTTTCTAAAAAAAAAACTTAAACGACGTAATAAAAATTGGGTTGAGGAATTTACCCAAAGCGAAGAGTGTAGATTAGTAGGCTCAGATACTTTTCAATCCCTCACTCTCAATCTCCTTCACAATCTCTCAAATTTTCTCTGACAAATTCTCAAACTCTCTCTGACTATTTTTCCAAACTTAGATATTAAAAGAAGAAGAGTACGTATATAATAAAGAAATAGACGTAGTTATGGTCAGTTAACCCGATCATGGGTTAACTGCCATCGACCTCCCTTAAAGCTTTGTTTGGCAAGCCTAAAATGGCTCAAAATCATTTAATTTAATAAATCCTTTTATCCTATAGTTTATTTCATGTCACATCCAATTACAAAATAATCAAATATCATATTTACTTTAATTTAAATAAAATATGATAATTTCTCATTAATTCACAGTCACATAATTAATTTCTTATTTAATAATTATGTCAAATTATTAAAATTTTAATTAATTATTACATTAATTAACATAACATTATGCTTATTAAATATTTCACTTAATTCAATAAGCTCACATAAATTTATACTTTGAATAATAAAATTCTCTACATTAATTTAAGGCTTAAATATGAATTAGTACCCTAAACTATAGGCTATATTCCACTTCGGTGATCCACCTTTCAATTTTGTCAATTAGGTTATTAAACTATCAATTTTTTTTAATTGCAATAAATTGAATATGCCATGTCAGAAATTACTGACGTGGCTAATTGTGTGGGGCCTTAAGTAGCTGTTGTGGCAAAAAAACAATTTTTTAATCATAAAATAAATAAATTTAATTTAATATGGGGCAAAATAGTCAAAACACAATTTAAGATAACAAATTAAAATAAAACAAATATTAACCTAAATATATCATCACTACCCTTACATTAAATTCGATCAAGACAAACCCTAGCTCAACCGAATCCATTTGCCTCAATAGTTTGGATGAAATCTACCGAAATTAGCAAGCTTCCGTGATCTGTTCGCGCAAAATGCCGACGCAGCGCCGAGGTGAGGCTTCACCGGAGCCCTAACTTCGCCGGGAATTGCAGGTGACGCGGTGCGCAGATCCGGTGGCGCGGCCCTCTGCGGCGTCTCTTTCCATCCCGGCGATGAATTCAACGTGCATCCACTCTTTGATCATGACTTAATTAAATATTTCTCATGGCTAAAATGTTTTACCATTATAGTATGCAAATATTACTTGACTAAAGTGTTCTATATGCTTGTCCAGATTCCTTGACTGAAGTGTTCTATATGTTTTATTACCCTCTTCAGTTCCTGCTTGCTATTTGCTTTGGCGATTATTTTCTTTTTTATAAGTATTTGCTCTGGTTATTATTTTGTATGTCCACTTCTTTTTTGTTGAAATTTGTAAACATGGGATGCTTAATGAAGATCCTAAAGATTAGTTTCCAGAGCTATGAACATGATATCTAGGTACATCTAATAATTTGTTTTCCCCATTCACAACGGCAGGATGCAGTTACTGTATTAAATGATTTATGAGTTTCTTCATCTCATTTGTTGACTGAAGAACTTCTTTTTCTTTTTCTACTTTTGGATGCTCAGATTTACATGGACTCTGTTTTCAGTTTAGGTTTTCTGTCTTGATTTGGCGGTTTGGATGGTTGGATGTTGGATCTGATATTGACAGTGGGTTGATTCCGGTCGGAGTTTGTTTTGATCTCTCCGATGTCACCGTTCGTGATCCTTCGGACAGTCCTCTAGCTCCTCAGTGGTACCGCCTCGAAGGCAGCGACGATCCAAACTCCAGCAGATTCTCCGGTGACATACAACTTTCAGTTTGGATCGGGACTCAAGCCGACGAGAGAGAGTTGGGGGTGGATTTGCTGCATAGGGTTTGGAGGAGAGAGTTGATCTTTAGCTATGGATGGTGAAGAAGATAAGCAGAAGGCACATGAAGGATCTGAAATTGATCGACTTGAGTTTTGGTTTTTTTTTTGCTATGGTGGTGGTGGCGGCAGTGGCGGCGGCAGTGGTGGCGGCGGCAGTGGTGGCGGCGGCAGAAGGTGGTGGTGGTGCTGTGGATATAGATTTTGGTGAGATTTTTTTCTTTTTTATTGGTGTAATGATAGTGATAATGGTAGTTTGACCTTTTTACCCTTGGACATTCAACAATTGTAAAAATTCATTTCAAATAATAAATTTTAATTACACATAAGCACTAATTAGCTTAGTCAGCGATGCCACATCATCAATTTATGATGTGGCAGGTCTAATGGAACGAAACTGGAAAAAATTGATAGTTTAATAACCTAATTGACAAAATTTAAAGGTGGATCACCGAAGTAGAATATGACCTATAGTTTAGGGTACTAATTCATATTTAAGCCTTAATTTAATAAATATAACACATATAATTAAATTAATCTGCCATAATTGCATCAATTAATTATTTAATATAATAATTAAATCATCAAAAAATATTTATTTAATTTAATAAATATTAAAAATTAAATTACAAAATTTCGTTCGTCACAATAGTAACCCGTGAATAGTACCCCAACATGAAAAGATTAAAAATTATCAAGAATGCTCAGAATAATATTTTCATAAAAAGATACTGGATGAAGTGCAAATATCAATGATATTCTACTAATTTCATGGAGTATAGAAGCAATATTTATCAACATAAGTGTAGAATTATAAATCTGAAACGAGATAATATTACTTACGTACTACATAGTATGGAATAAAATATTATTTCTTACGAATAGTGAACAATAATAATATAACTTGCGAATACGAAATAAATAATACCTCTTACTTTAGTAGGAGATTGAATACTACAATAGTGTAGTAACATAATACTATTTTTATTTCTCTCTTATTCTCGCTATACTTTCTCTCTCTATATTTTGAATGAATTGGTGAAAAATAATGAATAAATGAGCTTCGATTTACAGGTTTGGCAGAATAAGGGTAAAATAGTCTTTTCGCCATAATTTATGACATCATCGATTATATTGTATCATTGCTTACCTCATCGTCCGATAACATCATCGCTTACCTCATCGTCCGATGACATCATCGCTTACATCATAAGAATTCAAATTCAATTTGTTCTCTTCTAACTCCTTTTACTTTTATACCATGAATTTACTATAATAATGTTACCATTCAAATTATAAATAACATACTATTATATAATCACATCATACTACTATAATGTAATATTATAATAATATATTTGAATAAATTATTTTATCGAAAAAGATAAGATACCAACTTTCAACAAATATCACATGCTAAAAATTCCTTCGTTTAAATTCACATTGAATAAATATTTTCTTATCATATATATCAACAATTAATTATTCATAAATAATATTATAAAATTATAATATTGACAACCAGGTCGTTCACAGGAAAGAGGGAGCTTTTCGATAAGGATTTCTCCCTATTGACGCGCAATTATGTGACCAAACCCCTTTCATCGACAAAACTTTATAGACATTATCAATAATGCATATAATAATATTATTCAAATAATATGAATTATTGATTTGATAATTTGAAATACTGTGCAATGACAATTATTGAATTAATAATATAAAATATCACCATAGCAATTATTGAATCAATAAAATAAAATATTAAACAGTAATTACAGTAACAATTATTGAGTAGTGATTTATTACGTAAGCATCAACAATCAAATATACTGTACAATACCGTGTGCTACTATGCAACCACTCGTATTATTGTACTTTTATTGCCGGGTATTTCAATAGTTAACGGTAAAACTTTTGTCGTTATTTTATAAAAATAATATTTTTATCGCTTTCTATATCCGACAGTTATTCCGTTGTGGGGTTCACCAATGATCGTGCCGTTTAGTAGAGATATTTCCTGGCAAAAAAAATATTATCCGACCAATCGAATATTTTATAACCACTTGCTTACTTTATAAAATTTATAAATATTACTCACAATTATAACATTATATCAAACTCCACACCGTAATATTCAAAAATATATTTTGAGAAAATTAATATTTATTCATAAAAGTTGGGGCCTTACATGTAATATTCCGCCCCCACATAAAAAATTAAAGTGGAGCATGCCACATCAGAAGTTGATAAAATATTTGTAGAATAATTTTTTGTTTATAGCATTATTCCTAAAATAGGGTCAAAATAAATTTTTTCTTAACTTTTGATTATTTAAAAATAAAAATAAATATAAGTTGGTTGATTTTTAACATCATTTACCGTTTACCTATAGTCTTAATAATACGTAAATGTATAACTCCATAAATTTGAGTTGCTCTCATATTTATAGGATAATATAACATTTTATTTTTTTGAATGTTTTTGTTAATAAATATTTTCATGCTAATTAAATTAATTCTATAAAAAATTATAATTATTGAATTATTTAAAATGTAATTAAAATGTTCATGTTCATCAAATAGTGAAATATTTTCATTTTTTAGCAACTCAGTATTATAAATCAAAATGATAAGTATTGATTTCAATTATATTTATTAAAAATATAAATATTTATGTATTGGATATTTTTTTTAAAAAGAGTGTATTGAAGGAGAGCCATATATGATTCACTGATGTATTGATTATTTTAAAAAAATTATTGAAATAGTCATTTTTATTTATTTAAATATGTATACTTTATTCGTTCTAAAATATAATATCATTAATTTTAATTTTAATTTTGAGAAATTTATAAGTTTAAATTTTACATAATTTATTTGAGTTGATAACAACAAATCTTATATATAGTACATATATTTCAATGGTTTATATATTCGTAACTGTATTAAAATATTTTAAAAATTAATAATTATCTTATTTTTCAAAATAGATAGAGTTGGTTAAATATTCTTTCTATTTTAAAGTACAAGATAATTATTAAATTTTTAGAGTCAATTTAAAATATTTTTAAATTTAAAATTAAACTAAATTAATTTTATTTAATAAAGTTAAATTAATGTTTGTTAAATCTATTATATATACTAAATCACAATACATGACACAATAAATTGACACATGTCATTCTACAAAATCAACACATGTCCATCCTAATTAATATTTTTTATTACCCTTTACAAAAATACCCTTGACAATTACATTGATATATATACTGATGACTTTATTTTATAGATATTATCAACAGCTACGTTATTTTAGAATCCATTAATTAGATAACTCTCTTAGGCAACAACCAGATTTGATCAATTTAAACACGATAGGGCCAACTTGCTTTTTATAAAAAATTATTTTTAATTATTTGAAAAGCATATTTCCTTTAATATTAAACTTTTATTTATTTTACCTACTTTTCATATGCCTAATAAATTTATTCTATGATTAATTAATTACTTTCATAATTTCATGCAATTAAAAATTATTTACATGTTCATTTTAAAATTTCAATCTATTAGCTTCCAAAAATTCTTTCAATTATTTGAACCACGCTAATTGATTCTAAAGATATGAAAATTTATTTGCTTAACCAATTTATGAAAAACTTAATCAATTAATAAATTATGGAATACTTAAATAATATAAAACTCATCCCAAAACTTATGAAAATAATATTGGTTAGATATATGAAAGATAATAAATCTTTTAAAAACTTATTTTCTAACCAACTCCATCAATTATTGAAAGTACTAAAAATCAACATTTTAAAATATTTTCATATTTATTATTTTATTCTTTGTGCCAATTACGCGACCAACATTTTTTCATCCAATTGAATCATGCTACTTAAAAAATAAATCCTTGAAGGATTCAATCAACAAAGTAATCGACAACTTTTTATAATTTTTATGGAATATAACATTCAATCAGCTTATTACAAATTGATTTATTCCAATAAAGAAGTCATAATTTTTAAGGAAATGATTCAAATCTATTATATATACTAAATCACAGTACATGACACAATAAATTGACACATGTCATTCTACAAAATCAACACATGTCCCTCCTAATTAATATTTTTTTATTACCCTTTACAAAAATATCATTGACAATTACTTTGATATATATACTGATCACCTTATTTTATAGATATTATCAACAGCCACGTTATTTTAGAATCCATTAATTAGATAACTCTCTTAGGCAATAACCAGATTTGATCAATTTAAACAAGATAGGGCCAACTTGCTTTTTATGAAAAATTAGTTTTAATTATTTGAAAAGTAAATTTCCTTTAATATTAAACTTTTATTTATTTTACCTACTTTTCATATGCCTAATAAATTTATTCTATGATTAATTAATTACTTTCATAATTCCATGCAATTAAAAATTATTTTCATATTCATTTTAAAACTTCAATCTATTAGCTTCCAAAAATTCTTTCAATTATTTGAACCATGCTAATTGATTCTAAAGATATGAAAATTTATTTGCTTAACCAATTTATGGAAAACTTAATCAATTAATAAATTATGGAATACTTAAATAATATAAAATCCATCCCAAGATTTATGAAAACAATATTGGTTAGATATATGAAAGATAATAAATCTTTTAAAAACTTATTTTCTAACCAACTTCATCAATTATTGGAAGTACTAAAAATCAACATTTTAAAATATTTTCATATTTATTATTTTATTCTTTGTGCCAATTACGCGACCAACACTTTTTCATCCAATTGAATCATGCTACTTAAAAAATAAATCCTTGAAGGATTCAATCAACAAACTAATCGACAACTTTTTATAATTTTTATGGAATATAACATTCAATCAGCTTATTACAAATTGATTTATTCCAATAAAGAAGTCATAGTTTTTAAGGAAATGATTCAAATCTATTATCTATTATATATACTAAATAACAGTACATGGCACAATAAATTGACACATGTCATTCTACAAAACCAACACATGTACATCCTAATTAATGCTTCTTATTGCTCTTGACAAAAATACCCTTGACAATTACTTTGATATATATATACTGATCACCTTATTTTATGGATATTATCAACAACCACGTTATTTTAGAATCCATTAATTAGATAACTTTTTTAGGTAACAACCAGAATTGATCAATTTAAACACGATAGGGCCAACTTGCTTTTTATGAAAAATTAGTTTTAATTATTTGAAAAGTAAATTTCCTTTAATATTAGACTTTTATTTTTCTTACCTACTTTTCATGTACCTAATAAATTTATTCTATGATTAATTAATTACATTCATAGTTTCATGCAATTAAAAATTATTTCCATATTCATTTTAAAACTTCAATATATTAGCTTCCAAAATTTCTTCTAATTATTTGAATCACGCTAATTGATTCTAAAGATATGAAAATTTATTTGCTTAACTAATTTATGAAAAACTCAAGCAATTAATAAATTATGGAATACTTAAATAATATAAAATTCATCCCAAGATTTATGAAAACAATATTGGTTAGATATATGAAAGATAATAAATCTTTTAAAAACTTATTTTCTAACTAACTTCATCAATTATTGGGAGTACTAAAAATTAACATTTTAAAATATTTTCACATTTATTATTTTATTCTTTATGTCAATTACGCGACCAACAGTTTTTCATCCAATTGAATCATGCTACTTAAAAAATAAATCCTTGAAGGATTCAATCGACAACTTTTTATAATTTTTATATCATTTATAATTATATTACAACATAATATTATACAGTTTAAAACATTTAAAACAATTATATCCTAAAATTACTATTTTTCAAATATTATACCATTCATAATTATACCATACATTATATCATACATGTATGGTATAATATTATAATACACGTATATAATAAATTAACTACCTATCTAAACTATGCGGATATTATCATTACTAATTTAATTATATTACAGCATAGTATTATACCATTTATAATTATATTACAACATAATATTATACAGTTTAAAATATTTAAAATAATATTAAAATAACAAATAATATCAATCATAACTTACTATGTTTATTTTATAAACCCTAAATCACTACAAATCTAAACCGTTTTTATATTATTATTATTATTATTATTTTGATTTTATAATCCTCTAAATCACTACAAAATCTAAACTGTTCTGATAATGTTAACTGTTCTAATATTATCATTACTAAATTAATTATTATCTTTTAAAATCACTACTTTTTTAATTCTAAAATAATATTTTAAATTTATAATCAACTAAATCACTACAAATCTAAACTATTTTGGTAATGTCAACTGTTCTGATAATATCATTTCTAACTTAATTATTATCTCCTAAAATCATTATTTTTTATTCCCAAATTAATATTTTAATTTTATAACCCCCTAAATCACTACAAATATAAATTATTCTGATAATGTTAACTGTTCTAATATTATCATTACTAAATTAATTATTATCTCCTAAAATCGCTACTATTTTAATCCCAAATTAATATTTTGAATTTAAAATTCACTAAATCACTACAAATCTAAATTGTTTTGGTAATATCAACTGTTCTGATATTATCCTTTTTAATTTAATTATTATATCCCAAAATCACTATTTTTTTAATCCTAAATTAATATTTTTATTTTATAATCCCCTAAATCACTATAAATCTAAACTGTTTTGATAATGTCAATTTTTCTGATATTATCCGTTCTAATTTAATTATTATCTCCTAAAATCACTATTTTTTAATCCCAAATTAATATTTTGAATTTATAATCTACTAAATCACTACAAATCTAAACTGTTTTGGTAATGTCAACTGTTACATAATTACACTGGTTTTTGAATTTTATAATATTATACCATGCATATATATAAGTTCCAACATTACTAACAGTGACAACCCATTAAATTCATTTTTTTAGAATTTTACAGTATTATATACCATTTATAATCTTATACAATACATTATCATACATAAATATAATCCTGCACTAATATGTTTATTTTATAACCCCTAAAATCCTCTACTTTTCTAAACTGTTACTAATTTAATGATATTAAAACATAATTATTATATCCTAAAATAATTACTTTTCTAATATTTTAACATTCATAATTATACCATACATTATATCATACATATATGATATAATATTACAATACACGTATATAATAAAATCACTATCTATCTAAACTGTGCATATATTATCATTACTAATTTAATTATATTACAACATAATATTATACCATTTATAATTATATTACAAAATAATATTATACAATTTAAAACATTTAAAGCAAAATTAAAATAATAAATAATATAAATCATAAGTTACTATGTTAATTTTATAATCCACTAAATCACTACTTTTTCAATCTAAACGGTTTTTATATTATCGTAACGTAATTTTTATTTTCTAAAATCATTACTTTTTAATCCCACATTATTATTTTGATTTTATAATCCCCTAAATCACTATACATCTAAACTGTTCTAATAATGTTAATTATTCTAATATTATCATTACTAGATTAATTATTATCTACTAAAATCACTACTTTTTTTAATCCCAAATTAATATTTTAAATGTATAATCCTCTAAATCACTACAAATCTAAACTATTTTGGTAATGTAAACTGTTCTGATATTATACTTTCTAATTTAATTATTACCTCCTAAAATCACTACTTTATGATATTATCATTACTGAGCTATTATCATTACTCTCCGTTATTTATCCTAATCTTCTTATCAAATATCCGATCAATCCCCTTGCAGCAATTGTTGATATCAGTATCCTAATTTATTAGAAAATTTTGACAATGACTTTTATTTCCAAGACCAATCCATCCTTACTCCTACACTTGATGCTGTAAATAAGGTGAACGAATATGTGATGTATTTATGGTCAGGTGATGAAGTACCATATCTAAGATATCCTATGTAAGGTTGATGAAAACTCAAACAGCTATGAAGGCATTTACACCCTATAATTTTTGAATAGCATTACATCTTCTAGAATGTTAAACTACAAGATAACGTTGAAGACTGGGGTTCCTGTAATATTGCTCCGAAATATAGATCAGTGATCTTGTGACGCCCCCAAAATAGGTATACAACACCCATTCTGAGTCGCCAAAATACATGGTACAGAAACAACTACATCTTTATTATTACAACACAAGAACTGTGAGTTTAAATACAAATATTGTCATTTAGACAATATCCACACTCAAATAAGTCCTCATTACAATTATTGATACATTATTTCACAAAAATGGTGAGGACTACTAAAGTAACTTCTAGAACCATCATTCCATACCCCGACTAGTACTCGCTACATTCTCGCCTCCTGAGAAAAATGGAACAAAAAGGAAAAAGGTGAGCTCAACTAGCCCAGTAAAGAACATTATGACTAAGATAATACAGAACAAATTATCGTTAGTCTTCAACAGGGAAAAATCTAATAGAATACAATAGACAACAAGTTTTAAATCAATAACTGCAGCGAAAACAGCAAACCATTAGAAGAGTCAAGTAGAGAATGAGTTCTACTATCTTCTAAGATTTAAAAGTCCATCATCAATATTTTATCCCTGTAACAACAATCAATAACTATCTTTAATCAAATATTCATCTTTGCACTACAGGCCAAAGATATTCATTTGTATCACCAGTCGGTCATGTTCATCTCAACACCTGTTCATCTTTGCACTATGGGCCAAAGATATTCATCAGTTAATCATTCATCTTTGCACTACGGGCCAAAGATATTCAGTAATATCATCATTTAGGACTGAGGATGATGAAAAATATCTTAAAGAAAACGAATCCAGTGAAACCAAAATAACAAATATTAAGGATTCGTATTTCGATTTATCCATGTCCAAAAATACCTTATAATTATTCATAGTGAAGTAGAATTCAAGAATGATCAAAACATGTATACAATCAAAGCTAGTACCCAGAACATATATTTTGGACGAAAAGAAGAAAATTTTATTTTTCGGTGAATAGTAACTCGTGAATAGTAACTCGTGAATAGTAACTCATGAATAGTAACCCCGACGTGAAAAGTTTCAAATTTGATAAAAATTTTCAACCAATATTTCGACATAATGATATTGAAGAAATAATATCATTTTTGAATAAAATAACATCCCTTACCTCGTAAAGACAGTACTTCTGGTCGGAATACCGGTATAAGGCTGAAAGACACTTGCTCTGATGAATAGAAACTCTCAAAGTATCTAAATACTTACAAAATACACTCAATAATCTAGAGAGAGAAAGAGAGAAAACTTGTTTCTGGTGTGATTTTCAATTCTAATTTAGCCCTCTATTTATAAGAAAATGTTAGCACGCCAAAGCAGATTTAACCTGCAACCTGATGGCTTTACCTGCTACTATTCCCATCCACCACATTTGAATAAAAATCTCAGCACATTTCTTCACCAACCAAGAGTGGGGCCCACCAATTCTAGAATTTTCTACCAAAATGATTAACTCCAAAAATTTAACAATTTCTGAACCAGTCATCTCGTAAAATTCATAATAAATTATACGTTCATTTTTAACGGTTCAAAATTTGTGGACATATACTCAACTTATATATGTATAACATATCCAAAAATTACCACGATCCAACGGTCGGATTAAAAATTATAACCCCCGCAAAATATCTCAAAAATCCTGATTTTTAATACCTCCATTCCGACAAAAATACTGATAAAAACCTCAACATTAACTCCTTCATTTTTAACCACAAAAATATATCCCTCATTTATATCCACAAAAATAAATATTTCCTTATCATATGAATCAATAATTAATTATTCACAAATAATATTACAGAATCATATTTATGACAACCAGGCCGTTCCCAGGAAAGAGGGGGCTTTCCAATAAGAATTTCTCCTTACTGGCGCACAATTAGATGACCAAACCTCTCCTTAGACAGAACTTTCTAGACATTGCCAATAATGTTATCTAATAATATTATTCAAATAATATGAATTATTGATCTGATAATGAGAAATACTGTGTAGTGACAATTATTGAAACAACAGTAATATAAAATATCAACGCATCAATTATTGAATCAATAAAATAAAATATTGAACAGTAATTACTGTAACCATTATTGAGTAGTGCCTTCTTACGTAAGAATCAATAATTGGTGCAATACAGTGTGCTACTGTGTAACAACGCGTATTACTGTGTTTTAACCACCGGGTATTCCAACAGTATTAACGGTAACAACTATGCCGTTATTAATAAACAACATATACTTGTCGTTTTATTCATCCAATCGCTTTCCGTTATGGGGCCCACAAAAGACTGCGCCGTCGTACGAATATTCCCCGACAGGAAGAATATTCTACGACCAAACGAATATTCCCCGACAACAATGAATATTTTATAACCACTTGCTTATTTAAAATATTTACGCATTTTACCCATAACTAACCTCATTAATCAATTTAACACTTACTATTTCAAAATAATAAATAGAGGGAATTTAAATTTTATTTATTAATAATTTGGGGTCTTACAACCTCCCCTCCTTATGAAATTTCATCCTCGAAATTGACGTACGTACCTGGTGTTTCGAAAAGATGAGGATACCTCGCTTTCATTTTCGTTTCTAACTCCCAGGTCATTTCCTCAATAGCATGGTTTCTCCACAAAACTTTAACTTGTGGTATGACCTTCGTGCGTAGGACATGCTCCTTTCTATCCAAGATCTTGACAGGTACCTCTTCGTATGTTAAGTCTTCAGCTATCTCGTCCGGTTCTAACTCAATAATGTGGTCTGGGTCTTTCACATATTTACGTAACACAGATATATGAAAAATATTATGAACACGAGACATACTTGGAGGTAACGCAAGTCTATAGGCCACATTTCCTACTCGGTCAAGAATCTGAAATGGACCAATAAATCGTGGATTGAGCTTTCCTCTCTTCCCAAATCTTGTAACTCCTTTCCATGGAGCCACACGCAACAATACATGATCCCCAATGTCAAATTCCACGTCCTTTCGATGAAGATCCGCATAACTCTTTTGTCGATCCTGTGTCGTTTGTATACGTTGTCGAATTGTTTGGATCTTCTCTGTAGTCATGCGTACCAACTCTGGTCCCAACAATGTTGCTTCACCCACCTCGTCCCAGCATACTGGAGAGCGACACTTTCGTCCATATAATGCTTCAAATGGGGCCACACCTATACTTGCCTGATAACTGTTATTGTAAGAGAATTCCACCAATGGTAGGTACTTATCCCAACTCCCTTTGAAATCTAGGACACAAAGTCTTAATAGATCTTCAAGAGTTTGAATAGTCCTCTCTGATTGTCCGTCCATTTGAGGATGGTATGCCGAACTAAATCGTAAATCTGTGCCCATAGCTTTTTGTAAGCTAACCCAAAATCTTGAAGTGAATCTTGGGTCACGATCCGAAACTATGGATACTGGCATGCCATGCAGTCTCACAATCTCATCTACGTATATACGAGCAAGACGTTCAAGGGAATAAGTCTCCCGTATCGGCAAGAAATGAGCAGACTTGGTTAATCTATCAACAATAACCCAAATAGCATTTATGCCTTGAGAAACCGTGGGAAGACCCGTAACGAAATCCATGGTAATGTGTTCCCACTTCCATTTCGGAATCTCAAGTGGTTGCAATGGACCCTTTGGCACTTGATGTTCCGCCTTTACACGTTGACAAGTTAAACACCTCGAGATAAACTTTGCAATCTCTCTCTTCATATTATTCCACCAAAATGTATGTCGAAGATCACGATACATTTTGGTACTTCCAGGATGGATTGCAAATGGTGTATTGTGTGCTTCCATCATGATTTTGTACTTCAAATCAGAATTGTTAGGAACACAGAGTCTGGAGTGGACTCGAAGTATTCCTTCTTCATCGATTCTTGCTTCTGGAATAGAACCTTCTTGCACTTTCTTCTTCATACGCATCAGCTCTATGTCCGTAGCTTGAGCAGCTTTAACTTTATCGATTAAAGTCGGTTCTACTCGTATATTTGATATCATCATGTGGGTACTTGGAGCCTTCATCTCTATCTCCATCCTTTGCAAGTCATACAAAATGGGCCTCTGTGTTAACAACATTGCACTCGTACCCGCATATGATCTTCTACTCAATGCGTCAGCTACTACGTTTGCTTTTCCAGGATGATATTGGATGGTATGATCGTAATCTTTCAACAGCTCGAGCCAACGTCGCTGCCGCATGTTGAGTTCCTTTTGGGTGAAGAAATATTTGAGGCTTTTATGATCTGTATAGATCTCCACTTTCTCCCCATACAGGTAGTGTCTCCAGATCTTCAACGCGAAAACTACTGCTGCCAACTCCAAATCATGAGTAGGATAATTCCTCTCATATTCTTTGAGTTGTCGCGAGGCATAGGCTATGACTTTCCCATGTTGCATGAGAACACATCCTAACCCTTTGCCTGAAGCATCACTGTAGATAACAAATCCATCCGAACCAGATGGTATTGTCAGAACAGGTGCCGAAATGAGTCTCCTCTTAAGCTCTTGAAAACTCTTCTCGCATTCCTCGCTCTATACGAATTTGATATCTTTCCGAGTCAGCTGAGTTAACGGGGTAGCGATTCGAGAAAACCCTTCCACGAATCTCCGATAATAACCAGCTAAGCCCAGAAAGCTACATACTTCGGTCACCGTCTTTGGTTGCTCCCAACTTTGTATTGCTTCAATCTTCGCCGGGTCAACAGATACTCCATGTTTTGACACCACGTGCCCTAGGAAAGCTACTTCCTCAAGCCAGAACTCGCATTTCTTCAACTTAGCATATAACTTATTTTCACGCAGCCTTTGGAGTACCAGCTTCAAATGATGCTCATGATCTTCACGGCTGTTGGAATATATGAGGATGTCATCAATAAAGACAACAACGAACTGATCCAAATAATCCTTGAATACTCGGTTCATCATATCCATGAAAGCCGCAGGAGCATTAGTCAATCCAAAAGACATGACTAGAAACTCATAATGCCCGTACCGAGTTCTGAAGGCAGTCTTTGGAATATCCTCAGTTTTAACCTTCAGCTGATTGTAAGACCCCGAATTTTATGAAATAAAAGTATTCAATTTTTCTTATAATTACTATTTAGTAAATGGTTAAATTGATAAAAGTTTAAAGTTATGGGTGAAATGTAAATTTTTTTTCAAAATAAGCAAGTGGTTAAAAAATAATCATTGTTGTCGGGGAATATTCGTTTGGTCGTGGAATATTCTTTCTGTCGGGGAATATTCGTACGACGGCGCAGCCATTTGTGGACCCTATAACAGAATAACTGTCGGATGAAGAAAACGATAAATTTGAGTTTTTACAAATAATGGCGTAGTTGTTACCGTTAACACTGTTGGAATACCCGGTGGTTAAAATACAGTAATACGCGTTATTGCACAGTAGCACACGGTATTGCATAGTATTTTTGAAATTATTGATTCTTACGTAAGAAGGCACTACTCAATAATTGTTACAGTAATTACTGTTCAATATTTTATTATTGATTCAATAATTGCTGCATTGATATTTTATATTATTGTTGTTTCAATAATTGTTGTTGCACAGTATTTTCCATTATCAGATCAATAATTCATATTATTTGAATAATATTATTAGATAACATTATTGGCAATGTCTAGAAAGTTCTGTCTAAGGAGAGGTTTGGTCATCTAATTGCGCGCCAGTAAGGAGAAATCCTTATTGGAAAGCCCCCTCTTTCCTGGGAACGGCCTGGTTGTCATAAATGTGATTCTGTAATATTATTTGTGAATAATTAATTATTGATTCATATGATAAGAAAATATTTATTTTATGTGGATATAAATGAGGGATATATTTTTGTGGTTAAAAAATGAAGGAGTTAATGTTGAGATTTTTATCCGTATTTTTGTCGGAATGGAGGTATTAAAAATCAGGGTTTTTGAGATATTTTGCGGGGGTTATAATTTTTAATCCGACCGTTGGATCGTGGTAATTTTTGGATATGTTATACATATATAAGTTGAGTATATGTCCACAAATTTTGAACCGTTAAAAATAAACGTATGATTTATTATGAATTTTACGAGATGACTGGTTCAGAAATTGTTGAATTTTCGGAGTTTATCATTTTGGTGGAAAATTCTAGAATTGGTGGGCTCCACTTGTGGTTGGTGAAGAAATGTGCTGAATTATATTTCAAATGTGGTGGGTGGAAATAGTAGCAGGTAAAGCCATCAGGTTGCAGGTCAAACCTACCAAAATTTTCCTATAAATAGAGGGCTAAGTTAGAATTGAAAATCACACCAGAAACAAGTTTTCTCTCTTTCTCTCTCTAGATTATTGAGTGTATTTTTTGAGTATTTAGATACTCTGTGAGTTTCTATTCATCAGTACAAGTTTTCTTCAGCCTTATACCGATCAGAAGTACTGCTCTTTTGAGGTAAGGGATTGTAAGGGATAGTAAGGGATATTAAGGGATTTTAAGGGTTGTTATGTTTTTCAGTTTCGTAATTTTTCTGATCTTCAAAAATTCTGGAAAAAATTGAAATGATATTTTGATGAGTTTTATTGATTGTGTCCAAAAATGGTGATTTTTGGATGTATAGATTGAGAGTTATGAATTTTATGAGAAAAGACTATTTTAGAAGTAACAGCTTATAATTCCTTGTGGTTAACTCCAAAATTGATGAAATTTTTATTGGGAGTACATGTATATGATAGAAGTATACTCTGTAAATTTTAGAATTTTTAGACAAAAGTACAATTTTTGATAAATGTCTAAATATTCGGCTATTTTGGCCATATGAAAAATAGTAAATGACTTTTAAAAATTCTGAGAAAAATATATGTTCACTATGGGACTATATTATGTTAAATCCCAGAAAAGAAATATTTTTGGAATTGATTTGATATTTTTTATGAAAATAGTCTAGTTATTAGTTAATGAATTAAATATGTTTTGTGAAGTAAGAAAATTGGAAAATAGGATTTTATGACTTGAGAATCCTATATGAGGTATATGCAGATTTTTGATGAGGGTTTTGGTTATTGATGATGAAATCTTAAGAGTTGACATTTTATGATGATTAAATGCGTTAATTAGTAAAGTGTAAACAATTTAAATAAATTGTTTATAAGCTTAAGAAATGTTATTCTTTCAATATCATTATACCGAAATATTGGTATAGATTTTATTGTGAAATTTCTACCTTTTTGAGTCGAGGTTACTATTCACGAGTTACTATTCACGAGTTACTATTCACGACAAAATTGGTTTCTTTTACTAACCAAATTATAGTTGATTTATGAATATTACTCTTGAGATTAAATCTATATGTTGATTATATTGATTTTATTATCATATATAACATTTTTATAACTCTAATGATGATATTTCTCTTTGACTTGAGTGTAAAGATGGGTAGATTTTTGGTATGATCATGACTATGGGTTCTCTTTGGCCAGTAGTGCAAAGTTGAATTGTTGACTGGTATGATCATGACCATTGAATTTATAATTGAATATCTTTAGCTTAAGTGCAAAGGTGAAATGATCAACATGGTTATAATTATTGTTTATATAAATTCTTAAATGATTATATATTCTTTGAGATATTAATATATTTGGCCTGTGGTGCAAATATGAACTGTTGATGAATATATTTGGCCTGTAGTGCAAATATGAACTGTTGAGGAATATCTTTGGCCTGTAGTGCAAAGATGAATTGTTGATGAATATCTTTGGCCGTAGTACAAAGATGAATTATTGATGAATATCTTTGGCCTGTAGTGCAAAGATGAACTGTTGTTGAATATCTTTGGCCAGTAGTGCAAAGATGGTCTGTTGATGAATATCTTTGGCCTGTAGTGCAAAGATGAACTGTTGTTGAATATCTTTGACCGTAGTGCAAAGATGGATCTATTAGTAAGATTATGAACAGGAACTGTGATTTGGTATAACCATGATCTTTGATGTTTCAGGTAAAGACAGGTGATGAAAATATTCTTCGTCCTGGGTGCGAAAAAAAAATTTAGAATCACAATTATGATTATGAGTTATTCATATGATTGTGGAAAGGAACTGTTGAGTGATGTTACAGGGATAAAACATTGTTGGTGGATTTTTAACATGGAGAAGATAATAGACTTTATAGTCTATTTGACTCTTCTAATGGATTGCTCGTTCCGCTGCAACTATGGTTGAAATTTTTATCATTTACCATATGTTCTAAATCTCTGATTTATTGTTGATGAAGGCTATTGATAATTGAATTATCTCAAGTCATGATATTCTTTACTGAGCTAGTTGTGCTCACCCTTTTGCTTCACAATTCCTTTCAGGTAATAAGAGTGTAGCTGGGTCGAGCGGGGGTAACAAGGGAATAGAACGGTGGTCATCATTTAGTAGTTATATTTGGTGAAGAAAATAGGGTGAGGCGAACCCAACGTTGGAAGGGTGTTTTGTCACTATCATACAAGATGTCTAATGACATACAACCTCGTGTCATCATAAGACAGGGTTGTGCTCATCCACTTGCTGAGTATATCTATGGGCACTACCTATATAATCTTGGTGTTTGTTTGAAGTATAATTCTCAATTAGAGACAGTGGAGATAATGATAAGTCAAGAGAAGACTCACCATTGAGAAGAATATGATAGTAATCTTCTCGTTTTTCTTTGGGGTCTATTGGGTCAACCAAGGATAATTCTGTGGCCATATGATATCTATCATAACCTAGATGCGTGGCCTCCCATGTACGAAAGTTTCCTTGAGCACTTCCCAAAGATTCTAATTTCTAAAACAGTTTTTGACTATACCTTTATGTAAGGTGTTATTGTGAGGTGATGTCCACGGTTGGAACATGAGTCACATTTGGTATATATTTGTATCCAAACTCACAGCATATGTGTTGTTGTATTTTGCACGACAATTGTTGTAATAAAGTTGTAGTTGTTTTCTGTACCATGTATTTGACGACTCAGAATGGGTTGGGTGGAATGGACCTATTTTGGGGTCGTTACATGATGATATCCAGAACGAAGATCGATCTTTGAAAAGAATTGTGCTCCTTGTAACTGGTCAAACAGGTCATCAATACGAGGTAGCGGATACCTATTCTTAATAGTGACATGGTTTAATTCCCGGTAATCAATACAAAGTCGCATACTCCCGTCTTTCTTCTTTACAAATAAAACAGGAGCACCCCAAGGAGATGTACTAGGACGAATGAAACCGATGTCCAACAACTCTTGTAGTTGGACCTTTAACTCCTGAAGTTCAATAGGAGCCATTCGATATGGGGTTTTAGAAATGGGCTTTGTACCAGGTTCAAGATCAATAAAGAATTCAATTTCTCGTTCCGGGGGTAGACCGGGAAGTTCTTCAGGAAATACGTCAGGAAAGTCAATAACAACAGGAATATTATTCAAATTTGACGTGTCTTTATTCAAATCCATAACATGGGCTAAGAAAGCTTGACATCCGTTTTTTAATAAACGAATGGCTTTATGGCTTGATATAACAGTGATTTATTTTAATGGCTTAGTTGTTTGAATTCGTACAACAGGTTGGTTAGGAATATGAAAACTAACAACCTTACGAAAACAATCAATTTTGGCATGATGAGTAGTTAGCCAATTAATCCCTAAAATCACATCAAAAGCAAGTATCTTTAAAGAGATAAGGTCAACAGGTAAGGTGATGGTGCCAACTTGGATCACACAAGATTTATAAACAGTGGATGTGATGAAAGTTTCTCCTAACGGAGTCTCCACAGATAAATCAAAGTCTAACTTCTCCGGAGTCAAGTTTAAACGTTGAGCACAAGCAGGAGAGATAAAAGAATGGGTAGAACCGGTATCTAATAAGGTATAAACTTCGCATGAATTTATGATTAGCTTACCCGTGATCACCTCGTTTGGGTTCCTCGCATGTTGACCAGTCACGACAAACGCTCTTTCAGGAACCATTGACTTTATCTTTTCTGGGACAGCTTTTTGAGTCACCATCCCCGCTGGACTTGGTTTTGCTATAGTGCAATCTCGAGCGATATGTCCTTCCTTTCCACAATTATAACATACCTTAAACTGTTGTGGGCAGTTTGGGCTGATATGTCCTTCTTTTCCGCACTTATAGCATATAATCGGTGGTCGTTCTCCTCCCTTGGAACCAGTTGCTGCTGGTGCTGACGTCTTCGTATTGTCATTGTTGAATCTCCTCTTTTTAAAATCTCCTCCCGACTCGCTTCTTCTATTTTCATAGCCACGATTACCACCAGAGTGGTTGCTGTTCTTGTCTGTATTTTTCTTTCTCCGCTGGTTATCATTGTTCTGATGACTGCTGTCACCGATATGATCCTGGTTGTGGTCCCTCAGTTGACCGTACTCATTTGTATCACCAGTCGGTCATGTTCATCTCAACACCTGTTCATCTTTGCACTACGGGCCAAAGATATTCATCAGTTGATCATTCATCTTTGCACTACGGGCCAAAGATATTCAGTAATATCATCATTTAGGACTGAGGATGATGAAAAATATTTTAAAGAAAACGAATCCAGTGAAACCAAAATAACAAATATTAAGGATTCGTATTTCGATTTATCCATGTCCAAAAATACCTTATAATTATTCATAATGAAGTAGAATTCAAGAATGATCAAAACATGGATACAATCAAAGCTAGTACCCAGAATAGATATTTTGGACGAAAAGAAGAAAATTTTATTTTTCGGTAAATAGTAACTCGTGAATAGTAACTCATGAATAGTAACCCCGACGTGAAAAGTTCCAAATTTGATAAAAATTTCCAACCAATATTTCGGCATAATGATATTGAAGAAATAATATCATTTTTGAATAAAATAACATCCTTTACCTCGTAAAGACAGTACTTCTGGTCGGAATACCGGTATAAGGCTGAAAGACACTTGCTCTGATGAATAGAAACTCTCAAAGTATCTAAATACTCACAAAATACACTCAATAATCTAGAGAGAGAAAGAAAGAAAACTTGTTTCTGGTGTGATTTTCAATTCTAACTTAGCCCTCTATTTATAGAAAAATGTTAGCACGCCAAAGCAGACTTAACCTGCAACCTGATGGCTTTACCTGCTACTATTCCCACCCACCATATTTGAATAAAAATCTCAGCACGTTTTTTCACCAACCAAGAGTGGGGCCCACCAATTCTAAAATTTTCTACCAAAATGATTAACTCCGAAAATTCAACAATTTCTGAACCAGTCATCTCGTAAAATTCATAATAAATCATACGTTCATTTTTAACGGTTCAAAATTTGTGGACATATACTCAACTTATATATGTATAACATATCCAAAAATTACCACGATCTAACGGTCGGATTAAAAATTATAACCCCCGCAAAATATCTCAAAAATCCTGATTTTTAATACCTCCATTCCGACAAAAATACTGATAAAAACCTCAACATTAACTCCTTCATTTTTAACCATAAAAATATATCCCTCATTTATATCCACAAAAATAAATATTTCCTTATCATATGAATCAATAATTAATTATTCACAAATAATATTACAGAATCACATTTATGACAACCAGGCCGTTCCCAGGAAAGAGGGGGCTTTCCAATAAGGATTTCTCCTTACTGGCGCGCAATTAGATGACCAAACCTCTCCTTAGACAGAACTTTCTAGACATTGTCAATAATGTTATCTAATAATATTATTCAAATAATATGAATTATTGATCTGATAATGGGAAATACTGTGTAGTGATAATTATTGAAACAACAGTAATATAAAATATCAACGCATCAATTATTGAATCAATAAAATAAAATACTGAACAGTAATTACTGTAATCATTATTGAGTAGTGCCTTCTTACGTAAGAATCAATAATTGGTGCAATACAGTGTGCTACTGTGTAACAACGCGTATTACTGTGTTTTAACCACCGGGTATTCCAACAGTATTAACGGTAACAACTACGCCGTTATTAATAAACAACATATACTTGTCGTTTTCTTCATCCAATCGCTTTCCGTTATGGGGCCCACAAAAGACTGCGCCGTCGTACGAATATTCCCCGACAGGAAGAATATTCCACGACCAAACGAATATTCTCCGACAACAATGAATATTTTATAACCACTTGCTTATTTAAAATATTTACACATTTTACCCATAACTAACCTCATTAATCAATTTAACACTTACTATTTCAAAATAATAAATAGAGGGAATTTAAATTTCATTTATTAATAATTTGGGGTCTTACAGATCTGGTTTGTGCAATGTCACGAGATTAATAGTAACTCAATTGGGAAAACATCTGATAGAAGCAAAAGTAATTTCAGTCAGCAATTTTGGACACAAAATTTTCATACCTCGCTTGGTCTTAACACCGTCAAACATTAGATTTCCTTTAAAATTTCAATAAAGACAATTTCCTTTGGTTGTTTGCTTTTTCATGACAATTAATAAGAGCCAGGTGCAATCTCTCTCACATGTTGGACTGTATCTGTCACGTCTAGTTTTTAGCCATGACCAATTGTATGTAGAAATATCAAGAGTTACAAGCAAGAGTGGAGTAAATATACAAATTTGTGACAAAGATTGACAAACATACAATACTACAAAGAATGTAATTTTCTAGAAAGAGTTTCACAATTTAATGTAGAAAGGTTTGACTATTTCTGGCTATTATCTTTTTGCTGCTCATTATTAGTGTAAACCATGATTATTTTATTATTATATCTCATGAAACCCGGTACAAAACCCATTTCTAAATCCTCATACCGAATGGCTCCTATTGAACTTCAGGAGTTAAAGATCCAACTGCAGGAATTGTTATACATTGGCTTTATTCGTCCTAGTACTTCTCCTTGGGGTGCTCCTGTGCTATTCGTGAAGAAGAAAGATGGAAGTATGCGACTTTGTATTGATTATCGGAAGTTGAATCATGTCACCATCAAAAACAGGTACCCATTGCCACGTATTGATGACCTGTTTGACCAGTTGCAAGGAGCACAATTCTTTTCAAAGATCGATCTTCGTTCTGGATATCATCAGCTGAAAGTTAGAAATGAGGATATTCCAAAGACGGTTTTCAGAACTCGGTACGGGCATTATGAATTCCTAGTCATGTCCTTTGGATTGACTAATGCTCATGTTGCCTTCATGGATATGATGAACCGGATATTCAAAGAATATTTGGATCACTTTGTGGTCGTCTTTATTGATGACATCCTTATTTATTCCAAAAGCCGTGAAGATCATGAGCAACACTTGAGGCGGTAGGAGGTAGCATTCCTTGGGCACGTAGTATCAAGTCGTGGAATATCTGTTGACCCGGCAAAGATTGAAGCTATTCAAAGCTAGGAGCAACCTAAATCAGTGACCAAAGTACGTAGCTTTCTTGGTTTAGCTGGTTATTATCGGAGATTCGTAGAAGGATTTTCTCGAATCGCTACTCCATTAACTCAGCTGACTCGGAAAGATACAAAGTTCGGTTGGAGCGAAGAATATGAGAATAGTTTTCAAGAACTCAAGAGGAGACTCATTTCAGCACCTGTTCTAACAATACCATCTGGCTCGGAGAGATTTGTCATCTACAGTGATGCTTCGAGCAAAGGGTTGGGATGCGTTCTCATGTAATATGGAAAAGTCATAGCCTATGCATCAAGACAACTCAAGGAATATGAGAGAAATTATCCTACTCATGATCTAGAGTTGGCAGTTGTTGTCTTTGCACTTAAAATTTGGAGGCATTACTTGTATGGGGAGAAGGTGAAGATCTTTACAGATCATAAAAGCCTCAAATATTTCTTCACTCAAAAGGAACTCAACATGCGACAACGACGTTGGCTTGAACTGTTGAAAGATTATGATCGTACTATTCAATACCATCCTGAAAAAGCGAACGTGGTAGCTGACGCATTGAGTTGAAGATCATATGCAAGTACGAGTGCGATATTGTCAACACAAAGGCCCATTTTGTGTGATTTGCAAAGGATGGAGATAGAGTTAAAGACTCCAGGGACCCATGTGATGATGGTGAATATACGAGTAGAACCGACTTTAATCGATAAAGTTAAAGCTGCTCAAGCTACAGACCTGGAGCTGATGCGTATGAGGAAGAAAGTGCAAGAAGGTGCTATGCCGGAAGCAAGAATTGATGAAGAAGGAATACTTCGAGTCAACTTCAGACTTTGTGTTCCTAACAACCCTGATATAAAGTATGAAATTATGATGGAGGCGCACAACACACCGTTTGCAATCCATCCTGGAAGTACCAAAATGTATCATGATCTTCGTCATACATTTTGGTGGAGCAATATGAAGAGAGAGATAGCGCTGTATATCTCAAGGTGTCTAACTTGTCAACGAGTCAAAGCGGAGCATCAAGTACCAAAAGGTCCATTGCAACCACTTGAAATTCCAGAATGGAAGTGGGAGCACATTACCATGGATTTCGTTACCGGTCTTCCTAGGGTTTCTCAAGGTATTGATGCGATTTGGGTCATTGTTGATAGATTGACCAAGTCTGCTCATTTCTTACCGATATGAGAAACTTATACACTTGAACGTCTTGCTCGTATGTACATAAACGAGAATGTAAGACTGCATGGTATGCCAGTATCCATAGTTTATGACCGAGACCCAAGATTCACTTCACGATTTTGGGTTAGTTTACAAAAAGCTATGGGCACGGATTTACGATTTAGTTCAGCATATCATCCTCAGACGGACGGACAATCAGAGAGGACTATTCAAACTCTAGAAGATTTATTAAGACTCTGTGTCTTTGACTTCAAGGAAAGTTGGAACAAGTTCTTACCATTGGTGGAGTTTTCCTACAACAACAGTTATCAAACAAGTATTGGCATGGCTCCATTCGAAACATTGTATGGAAGAAAATGTCGTTCTCCAGTATGCTGGGATGAGGTGGGTGAAGCAACGTTGTTGGGACCGGAGTCGGTACGTATGACTACAGAAAAGATTCAAACGATCCGACAACGTATAAAAACCTCACAAGATCGACAAAAGAGTTATGCTGATCTTCATCGAAAGGACGTGAAATTTGATATAGGAGATCATGTGTTCTTACGTGTTGCTCCATGGAAAGGAGTTACGAGATTTGGAAAGATAGAAAAGCTCAATCCAAGATTCATCGGTCCATTTTTAATCCTCGATCGAGTATGAACTGTGGCTTATAGACTCGCTTTACCACCAAGTATGTCTCGTGTTCATAACGTTTTTCATATACCTATGTTACGTAAATATGTGGAAGACACGAACCACATTATTGAGTTAGAACCGGACGAAATAGCAGAAGATTTGACGTATGAAGAAGTTCATGTTCAAATCTTGGATAAGAAGGAACATATTCTACGCTCCAAGGTTATACCTCAAGTCAAAGTTTTGTGGAGAAACCACGATGTTGAGGAAATGACTTGGGAGTTAGAATCTGAAATGAAATCAAGGTATCCTTACCTCTTCGACATACCAGGTACGTACCCTAATTTCGAGGGCGAAATTTCATAAGAAGGGGAGATTGTAAGACCCCAACTTTTATAAATAAAGATGAATTTTTTATAAATATCATTTTTGAATATTATGGAGTTAATTTGATATAATGTTATAGTTGTGGGTAATATTTATAAATTTTACAAAGTACGCAAGTTGTTATATAATATTCGATTGGTTGGGGAATATTTATTTTAACAGGGAATATTCGTACAACGGCACAATCATTGGTGGATCCCACAACGGAATTATTGTCGGATTGAGAAAACGACAAAAATATTTTATTAAAAATAACGGCGAAAGTTTTACCATTGTTACTGTTGAACTACTCGGTAGTAAAAGTACAGTAATACGTGTGGTTGCATAGTACCACACGGTATTGATTATTAATGCTTATGTCAGAAGTCACTCAGTTTGATTCAATTATTGTCAGTTAATAATATGAATTATTTAGCGATACTGAAGTTTTGTTTTATTCGTATTATTAACGTAATAAAACAGAAACATCTTTTTATATAAAACAAAATACTTTATTAAAGTTATTCTATAAATAGAATATATTATATTTTATTTAAAAGATTTTTCTTTAAATATGGACCGTCAGATTAAAGTAATCAATCTGGACCGTTCATGGATTAGTTACTATGCATTCTATTTTTCTATAAATAGCAGTTCATTCCTTCATTATTTCTTACGAATTCACTGAACTCTAGAGAGAGAAACTATAGAGAGAGAAAAGAAAAGTATTCTGCTACTCAACTACTTCCTTATTTCAGTTCTTCTTTAAAACGGTAAGGGGTGCTATTCTTTCTTATTCATGAAGAGAACTGTTATTATTTCATTTTTTATTATTCTGTTGGAATAACCTGTATACGCGGTCTACCCTATACTTGGTGACATTCTTCTATTATTCTGTTGGAACACCCTGTCTGTGTGTTTTACACCGGACCTGGTTCCGTTTCTATTATTATTCTGTTGGAACATCCTGTCTGTGTGTTTTACACCGGACCTGGTTCCGTCTTGTTATTATTCTGTTGGAACATCCTGTCTGTGTGTTTTACACCGGACCTGGTTCCATTATTTATTATTCTGTCGAAATATCCTGTCTGTGCATTTTCGCCGGACCTGGTTCCATTATTTATTATTCTGTTAGAATAACCTGTCTGTGCGGTCTATCGCATGCCGGGTGATTTCTTTTGTTATTCCATTCTTTACTATACTCAGTTGGTTAAGTTTTAACTTCTATACTCCATAAAATTAGTGGAATATCCTTGATAATTGCGTTTCATCCAATATCTTTTCATGAAAATATTATTCTAAGCATTCTTGAATTTTACTCCACAAAGCAGTATCATGTTGACAATTTGGACGTTGTTAATTCCTGGATAAATTAATTTTGAACTTGTTTTATTGAATTCTTATATCATTGTCATCATCCTCATGTTTATAAAATGTTGAAAGTCATATGTGGCCTGTAGTGCATAGATGGACTTGGTATGATTATGACCAGGGATTATTCGGTATAATCATGACCGTAATGTTACAAATGATGTGGTAAAAATTCTCATTGGCCCGTAGTGCATTGATGGACAGTTGTTGGCATGATCATGACCATTAATGAATACACGAATATCCTTGGCCGTAGTGCAGGGGTGATTCGATGATGTGGATTATTTTATTAAGCTGAGTCCCAGCGATAACAGTGTTGAAAAACCTTTTAAATCATAAAAGATAGTAGAGTTTATTTTCTACTTAACTCTTTTAATGGATTACTTGTTCCGCTGCAGTTAAACTTGATGTCTATTATATTTTATCTGTGTAACACTGTTGAAGGCTAATGATAATTTATTCTGCATTATCTTGGTCATAATATTTCTTACTGGGCTAGTTGAGCTCACCCTTTCTTTCACTGTTCTCTTCAGGAAATGAGAATATAGCTGGGACGAGTCGGAAAACGGAGTGATGGTCCAGAGGATAGCATTAGTAGTCCTCACTATTCTGTGAAATAGTGTGATAATAATTGTAATGAGGACTCTTTTGAGTATGAATACTCTCTAGAAAACAATATTTGTATTCAAACTCATAGTTTATGTTTTGTCGTATTGTACACGACAGTTATATTAGTAAGTTGTATTTGTATTCTGTACTATGTATCTGACGACCCAAGATGGGTGATGTGTAAGACTCCAACTTATTAATGAATAAAATCAAATTTTCTCTAAATATTATTGTGAATAATAAGGGGTTAATTTGATATAATACTTTGGTTATGGGTGAAATGTGCAAATTTTACAAAATAAGCAAGTGGTTATAAAATATTCATTTTGTCGGGGAATATTCGTTTGGTCGTGGAATATTCTTGCTGTCGGAGAATATTCGTATGACGGCGCAGCCTTGTGTGGGCCCCATAACGGAAAGCGATTGGATGAAGAAAACGACAAGTATAAGTTATTTATAAATAACGGCGTAGTTGTTACCGTTAATACTGTTAGAATACCCGGTGGTTAAAATACAGTAGCACACGGTATTGCACCAATTATTGATTCTTACGTAAGAAGGCACTACTCAATAATTGTTACAGTAGTTATTGTTCAATATTTTATTTTTTTGATTCAATAATTGCTGCGTTGATATTTTATATTATTGTTGTTTCAATAATTATTGCTGCACAGTATTTTTTATTATCAGATCAATAATTCATATTATTTGAATAATATTATTAGATAACATTATTGGCAATGTCTATAAAGTTCTGTCTAAGGAGAGGTTTGGTCATCTAATTGTGCGCCAGTAAGGAGAAATCTTTATTGGAAAGCCCCCTCTTTTACTGGGAACGGCCTGGTTGTCATAAATGTGATTCTGTAATATTATTTGTGAATAATTAATTATTGATTCATATGATAAGGAAATATTTATTTTATGTGAATATAAATGAGGAATATATTTTTGTGGTTAAAAATGAAGGAGTTAATGTTGAGGTTTTTATCAGTATTTTTGTCGGAATGGAGGTATTAAAAATCAGGGTTTTTGAGATATTTTGCGGGGGTTATAATTTTTAATCCGACCGTTGGATCATGGTAATTTTTGGATATATTATACATATATAAGTTGAGTATATGTCCACAAATTTTGAACCGTTAAAAATGAACGTATGATTTATTATGAATTTTACGAGATGACTGGTCCAGAAATTGTTGAATTTTCAGAGTTAATCATTTTGGTAGAAAATTCTAGAATTGGTGGGCCCCACTCTTGGTTGGTGAAGAAATGTGCTGAGATTTTTATTCAAATGTGGTGGGTGGGAATAGTAGCAGATAAAGCCATCAGGTTGCAGGTTAAGTCTGCTTCGGCGTGCTAACATTTTCCTATAAATAGAGGGCTAAGTTAGAATTAAAAATCACACCAGAAACAAGTTTTCTCTCTTTCTCTCTCTAGATTATTGAGTGTATTTTGTGAGTATTTAGATACTTTGAGAGTTTCTATTCATCAGAGCAAGTGTCTTTCAGCCTTATACCGGTATTCCGACCAGAAGTACTTATATTTTGATGTAAGGGATATTATTTTCTTCTTAAATGATATTATTTTCTTCAATATCATTATGCTGAAATATTAACATGAGTTTTTATCAAATTTAGAACTTTTTGTGTCGGGGTTACTATTCACGTATACGTTACTATTCATGTATACGACACTATTCACGAATACGACACTATTCACCGAAAAATAAAATTTTCTCTTTTTATCCAAAATGTCTATTATGGTTACTATCTTTGATTTATCCATGTTTTGATCTTTATTTTTGAATTCTGCTTCACAATTGATTATTATGAAGTATTATTGATCTTGAATAAACTGTTATACGAATCCCTACTATTCGTCCTTCTATCTCATTGGATTCGTTTTCTTTAAGATATTTTTCATCATCCTCAGTCCTAAATGATGATATTACTGAATATCTTTGGCCTGTAGTAAAAAGATGTATGATTATTTGATGAATATCTTTGGCCTGTAGTGTAAAGATGAACAGGTGTTGAGATGAACATGACTGACAGGTGATACAAATGAATATCTTTGGCCTGTAGTGCAAAGATGAATATTTGGATAAAGATGATTATTAATTGATGTTACAGGGATAAAATATTGATGATGGACTTTTAAATCTTAGAAGATAGTAGAATTCTTTCTCTACTTGACTCTTCTAATGGTTTGCTGTTTCCGCTGCAGTTGTTGATCTAAAACTTGTTGTCGATTATATTCTATCAGATTTTTCCCTGTTGAAAACTAACGATAATTTGTTGTATATTATCTTAGTCATAATATTCTTTATTGGGCTAGTTGAGCTCACCCTTTTTCTTTTTTTTCCATTTTTCTTCTCAGGGGGTGAGAACATAGCAGGATCTAGTCGGGGTATGGAGTGATGGTTCTAGAAAGATGTTTTAGCAGTCCTCACTATTTCTGTAAAATAGTGTTTGAATAATTGTAATGAGAATTTATTTGAGTGTGAATATTGTCCAGAAGATAATATTTGTATTTAAACTCACAGTATGAGTTGTCGTATTTTGCACGACAATTGTATTATTGAAGTTATAGTTTGCTTTCTGTACCATGTATTTGGCGACTCAGAATGGGTGTTGTATACCTATTTTAGGGGCGTCACATGATGTATACCTAATTTTGGGGGCGTCACAATATGGATTGTGGCTTTGCATGATTTGTTAAGTACTAGCATCCAGTAAATCATTTTCATTGTAAGACCCCAAATTATTAATAAATGAAATTTAAATTCCCTCTATTTATTATTTTGAAATAGTAAGTGTTAAATTGATTAATGATGTTAGTTATGGGTAAAATGCGTAAATATTTTTAATAAGCAAGTGGTTATAAAATATTCATTGTTGTCGGGAAATATTCGTTTGGTCGTGGAATATTCTTCCTGTCGGGGAATATTCGTACGACGGCGCAGTCTTTTGTGGGTCCCATAACGGAAAGCGATTGGATGAAGAAAACGACAAGTATATATTGTTTATTAATAACGGCGTAGTTGTTACCGTTAATACTGTTGGAATACCCGGTGGTTAAAACACAGTAATACGCGTTGTTACACAGTAGCACACTGTATTGCACCAATTATTGATTCTTACGTAAGAAGGCACTACTCAATAATGGTTACAGTAATTACTGTTCAGTATTTTATTTTATTGATTCAATAATTGACGCGTTGATATTTTATATTACTGTTGTTTCAATAATTGTCACTACACAGTATTTTCCATTATCAGATTAATAATTCATATTATTTGAATAATATTATTAGATAACATTATTGGCAATGTCTAGAAAGTTCTGTCTAAGGAGAGGTTTGGTCATCTAATTGCGCGCCAGTAAGGATAAATCCTTATTGGAAAGCCCCCTCTTTCCTGGGAACGGCCTGGTTGTCATAAATGTGATTCTGTAATATTATTTGTGAATAATTAATTATTGATTCATATGATAAGGAAATATTTATTTTTGTGGATATAAATGAGGGATATATTTTTATGGTTAAAAATGAAGGAGTTAATGTTGAGGTTTTTATCAGTATTTTTGTCGGAATGGAGGTATTAAAAATCAGGATTTTTGAGATATTTTGCGGGGGTTATAATTTTTAATCCGACCGTTGGATCGTGGTAATTTTTGGATATGTTATACATATATAAGTTGAGTATATGTCCACAAATTTTGAACCGTTAAAAATGAACATATGATTTATTATGAATTTTACGAGATGACTGGTTCAGAAATTGTTGAATTTTCGAAGTTAATCATTTTGGTAGAAAATTCTAGAATTGGTGGGCCCCACTCTTGGTTGGTGAAAAAATGTGCTGAGATTTTTATTCAAATGTGGTGGGTGGGAATAGTAGCAGGTAATGCCATCAGGTTGCAGGTTAAGTCTGCTTCGGCGTGCTAATATTTTCCTATAAATAGAGGGCTAAGTTAGAATTAAAAATCACACTAGAAACAAGTTTTCTCTCTTTCTCTCTGTAAGATCCCAAATTATTAATAAATGAAATTTAAATTCCCTCTATTTATTATTTTGAAATAGTAAGTGTTAAATTAATTAATGAGGTTAGTTATGGGTAAAATGCGCAAATATTTCAAATAAGCAGGTGGTTATAAAATATTCATTGTTGTCGGAGAATATTCGTTTGGTCGTGGAATATTCTTCTTGTCGGGGAATATTCGTACGACGGCGCAGTCTTTTGTGGGCCCCATAACGGAAAGCGATTGGATGAAGAAAACGACAAGTATATGTTGTTTATTAATAACGGCGTAGTTGTTACCGTTAATACTGTTAAAATACCCGGTGGTTAAAAATACAGTAATAACGCGTGGTTGCACAGTAGCACACGGATTGCACAGTATAGTTGAATTATTGATTCGTACGTAAGAAGGCACTACTCAATAATTGTTACAGTAATTACTGTTTAATATTTTATTTTATTGGTTCAATAATTGCTGCATTGATATTTCATATTATTGTTATTTCAATAATTATTACTGCACAGTATTTCCCATTATCAGATCAATAATTCATATTATTTGAATAATATTATCAGATAACATTATTGGTAATGTCTAGAAAGTTCTGTCTAAGGAGAGGTTTGGTCACCTAATTGCGCGCCAGTAAGGAGAAATCCTTATTGGAAAGCCCCCTCTTTCCTGGGAACGGCCTGGTTGTCATAAATGTGATTCTGTAATATTATTTGTGAATAATTAATTATTGATTCATATGATAAGGAAATATTTATTTTATGTGGATATAAATGATGGATATATTTATTTTTATGTGGATAAAAATGAAAGAATTAAAGCTGAGGTGTTTTATCAGTATTTTGTCGATGTGGAGGTATTAAAAATCATCCGTTTGTAGATTTCGGATATTTTTGGTTTAGAATTTGGAAAAACTCAAAGCTACAAAGTTGTAGAGAATTCGATTTCAGTCAGAATGGACATAAAATTCGTATTTTTCTGATAAACGGTCTATTTTCTATGAATTACTGAAGTTTCAGAAATAAAATAATTTTTATTAAATTATGGGTGGGACCCACTTTTTGGTTGGTGGTGAATATGCATGTGGGCTGCTGGAAAATTCAGATTTTGCATGCCTTGATAGTCATGGTCTTAGCATACGTAAAGAAAATAAAATAAAATAATATATTTTATTATTTTAGTCTCCTATGGCGTTCTAACATTTACCTATAAATAGAGGGCTAAGTTAGAATTGAAAATCACACCAGAAACAAAGTTTTCTTTCTTTCTCTCTCTATATTATCGAGCGTATTCTTATGAGTATACTTTGAGTGTTGCTATACGGTGCGAGTTTCTGTCAGCACTATACCCGAAATTCAGTCAGAAGTACGATTATTTTGAGGTAAGGGATGTTATTTTATTCGAAAATGATATTATTTCTTCAATATCATTATGCCGAAATATTGGTTAAATTTTTTTATCAAATTTGAAACTTTTCACGTCGGGGTTACTATTCATGAGTTACTATTCACGAGTTACTATTCACCAAAAAATAAAATTTTCTTCTTTTCGTCCAAAATATCTATTCTGGATACTAGCTTTGATTGTATCCATGTTTTGATCATTCTTGAATTCTACTTCACTATGAATAGTTATAAGGTATTTTTGGACATGGATAAATCGAAATACGAATCCTTAATATTTTTTATTTTATTTCACTGGATTCGTTTTCTTTAAGATATTTTTCATCATTCTCAGTCCTAAATGATGATATTACTGAATATCTTTGGCCCGTAGTGCAAAGATGAATGATTAACTGATGAATATCTTTGGCCCGTAGTGCAAAGATGAACAGGTGTTGAGATGAACATGACCGACTGGTGATACAAATGAATATCTTTGGCCTGTAGTGCAAAGATGAATATTTGATTAAAGATGGTTATTGATTGTTGTTACAGGGATAAAATATTGATGATGAACTTTTAAATCTTAGAAGATAGTAGAACTCATTCTCTACTTGACTCTTCTAATGGTTTGCTGTTTCCGCTGCAGTTATTGATTTAAAACTTGTTGTCTATTGTATTCTATTAGATTTTTCTCTGTTGAAGACTAACGATAATTTGTTCTGTATTATCTTAGTCATAATGTTCTTTACTGGGCTAGTTGAGCTCACCCTTTTCCTTTTTGTTCCATTTTTCTCAGGAGGCGAGAATGTAGCGAGTACTAGTCGGGGTATGGAATGATGGTTCTAGAAGTTACTTTAGTCCTCACCATTTTGTGAAATAATGTATCAATAATTGCAATGAGGACTTATTTGAGTGTGGATATTGTCTAAATGACAATATTTGTATTTAAACTCACAGTTCTTGTGTTGTAATAATAAAGATGTAGTTGTTTCTGTACCATGTATTTTGGCGACTCAGAATGGGTGTTGTATACCTATTTTGGGGGCGTCACAGTTGGTATCAGAGCTTAGGGATATGATCACTGGCGGAGATCGGAGAATAGAACTAGGAGGGGAGAGACGAATAAATCCTTCGCTAGTGTGTCCTAACTAAGCTTATTTATTGGTCAGTCATAATATAGGGGTATTATGTGATTCGTTAATTTATTTAATTAACCCTTGTTTTATGGCAGTATTTGAGAATGTCGACTGAGAATGTTAACAGTGGAGTAAATGAAACCGTGGAGACATCGGTGCTTACCAACGAGGAGAACGTGCAACAGGCTGGCAATGTTCCTCCTGTGAACAACACCAATGAGCAGATGATGAATGATGGAATGTTTAGAAGTTTTTTGCAATTCATGCAAAACCAGACGAGGGAGACTCGTGTTCAAAATACAGGAGGAAATGATAGTAATTCACGGTTTGTCACAGCCAAACAGTTCAAAGAATTGGGACCACCAGAATTTAAGGGAAAGCCAGATCCGATCATGGCGGAAACGTGGGTCAAGCAAATTACCAAGATATTCGATGTCTTGGGATGCACAGAGGAACAGAAGGTTCCATTCGCCACCTTTTTGTTCCGTGGCGAGGCAGATTACTGGTGGGAGTCTGTGAAGCATACCCATCCAACCGCACTCAGCATGTCTTGGGAGACATTTCAGAAACTGTTCAATGACAAGTACTTTCCTGAAAGTATTCGTCATATGAAGGAGGTAGAGTTTATTAGACTGGAGCAGAATAACATGACGGTGTCTCAGTACGAGGCGAGATTTGCAGAGTTGTCCAGGTTTGCACCTCATTTGATGGAGAATGAGGAACGTATGACGAGGATGTTTTTGAGAGGTTTGAAACCCGGCATACGTCAATATCTCATTTCTCATAAATTTTCTCTCTATTCAAATGTTGTCAATAGGGCTCAATTATTAGAGCGAGATAATGAGTACGGTCAACTGAGGGACCACAACCAGGATCATATCGGTGACAGCAGTCATCAGAACAATGATAACCAGCGGAGAAAGAAAAATACAGACAAGAACGGCAACCACTCTGGTGGTAATCGTGGCTATGAAAATAGAAGAAGCGAGTCGGGAGGAGATTTTAAAAAGAGGAGATTCAACAATGACAATACGAAGACGTCAACACCAGCAGCAACTGATTCCAAGGGAGGAGAACGACCACCGATTATATGCTATAAGTGCGGAAAAGAAGGACATATCAGCCCAAACTGCCCACAACAGTTTAAGGTATGTTATAATTATGAAAAGGAAGGACATATCGCTCGAGATTGCACTATAGCAAAACCAAGTCCAGCGGGGATGGTGACTCAAAAAGCTGTCCCAAAAAAGATAAAGTCAACGGTTCCTGAAAGAGCGTTTGTCGTGACTGGTCAACATGCGAGGAACCCAAACGAGGTGATCACGGGTAAGCTAATCATAAATTCATGCGAAGTTTATACCTTATTAGATACCGGTTCTACCCATTCTTTTATCTCTCCTGCTTGTGCTCAACGTTTAAACTTGACTCCGGAGAAGTTAGACTTTGATTTATCTGTGGAGACTCCGTTAGGAGAAACTTTCATCACATCCACTGTTTATAAATCTTGTGTGATCCAAGTTGGCACCATCACCTTACCTGTTGACCTTATCTCTTTAAAGATACTTGCTTTTGATGTGATTTTAGGGATTGATTGGTTAACTACTCATCATGCCAAAATTGATTGTTTTCGTAAGGTTGTTAGTTTTCATATTCCTAACCAACCTGTTGTACGAATTCAAACAACTAAGCCATTAAAATCAATCACTGTTATATCAAGCCATAAAGCCATTCGTTTATTAAAAAACGGATGTCAAGCTTTCTTAGCCCATGTTATGGATTTGAATAAAGACACGTCAAATTTGAATAATATTCCTGTTGTTATTGACTTTCCTGACGTATTTCCTGAAGAACTTCCCGGTCTACCCCCGGAACGAGAAATTGAATTCTTTATTGATCTTGAACCTGGTACAAAGCCCATTTCTAAAACCCCATATCGAATGGCTCCTATTGAACTTCAGGAGTTAAAGGTCCAACTACAAGAGTTGTTGGACATCGGTTTCATTCGTCCTAGTACATCTCCTTGGGGTGCTCCTGTTTTATTTGTAAAGAAGAAAGACGGGAGTATGCGACTTTGTATTGATTACCGGGAATTAAATCATGTCACTATTAAGAATAGGTATCCGCTACCTCGTATTGATGACCTGTTTGACCAGTTACAAGGAGCACAATTCTTTTTAAAGATCGATCTTCGTTCTGGATATCATCAGCTGAAGGTTAAAACTGAGGATATTCCAAAGACTGCCTTCAGAACTCGGTACGGGCATTATGAATTCCTAGTCATGTCTTTTGGATTGACTAATGCTCCTGCGGCTTTCATGGATATGATGAACCGAGTATTCAAGGATTATTTGGATCAGTTCGTTGTTGTCTTTATTGATGACATCCTCATATATTCCAAAAGCCGTGAAGATCATGAGCATCATTTGAAGCTGGTACTCCAAAGGCTGCGTGAAAACAAGTTATATGCTAAGTTGAAGAAATGCGAGTTCTGGCTTGAGGAAGTAGCTTTCCTAGGGCACGTGGTGTTAAAACATGGAGTATCTGTTGACCGGCGAAGATTGAAGCAATACAAAGTTGGGAGCAACCAAAGACGGTGACCGAAGTACGTAGCTTTCTGGGCTTAGCTGGTTATTATCGGAGATTCGTGGAAGGATTTTCTCGAATCGCTACCCCGTTAACTCACCTGACTCGGAAAGATATCAAATTCGTATGGAGCGAGGAATGCGAGAAGAGTTTTCAAGAGCTTAAGAGGAGACTCATTTCGGCACCTGTTCTGACAATACCATCTGGTTCGGATGGATTTGTTATCTACAGTGATGCTTCAGGCAAAGGGTTAGGATGTGTTCTCATGCAACATGGGAAAGTCATAGCCTATGCCTCGCGACAACTCAAAGAATATGAGAGGAATTATCCTACTCATGATTTGGAGTTGGCAGCAGTAGTTTTCGCGTTGAAGATCTGGAGACACTACCTGTATGGGGAGAAAGTGGAGATTTATACGGACCATAAAAGCCTCAAATATTTCTTCACCCAAAAAGAACTCAACATGCGGCAACGACGTTGGCTTGAACTATTGAAAGATTACGATCACACTATTCAGTATCATCCTAGAAAAGCGAACGTAGTAGCTGACGCATTGAGTAGAAGATCATATGCAAGTACGAGTGCAATATCGTCAACACAAAGGCCCATTCTGTATGACTTGCAAAGGATGGAGGTAGAATTAAAGACTCCAGGGACCCATATGATGATGGCAAATATACGAGTAGAACCAACTTTAATCGATAAAGTTAAAGCTACTCAAGCTACGGACCTGGGACTGATGCATATGAAGAAGAAAGTGCAAGAAGGAGCTATTCCAGAAGCGAGAATCGATGAAGAAGGAATACTTCGATTCAACTCCAGACTTTGTGTTCCTAACGATTCTGATTTGAAGCATAGAATCATGATGGAGGCACACAACACACCGTTTGCAATCCATCCTGGGAGTACCAAAATGTATCATGATCTTCGACATACATTTTGGTGGAATAATATGAAGAGAGAAATCGCGGAGTTTATCTCGAGGTGTTTAACCTGTCAACGTGTAAAGGCGGAACATCAAGTGCCGAAGGGTCCATTGCAACCACTTGAGATTCCAAAATGGAAGTGGGAACACATTACCATGGATTTCGTTACGGGTCTTCCCACGGTTTCTCAAGGCATAAATGCTATTTGGGTTATTGTTGATAGATTAACCAAGTCTGCTCATTTCTTGCCGATACGGGAGACTTATTCCCTTGAACGTCTTGCTCGTATATACGTAGATGAGATTGTGAGACTGCATGGCATGCCAGTATCCATAGTTTCGGATCGTGACCCAAGATTCACTTCAAGATTTTGGGTTAGCTTGCAAAAAGCTATGGGCACAGATTTACGATTTAGTTCGGCATACCATCCTCAAACGGACGGACAATCAGAGAGGACTATTCAAACTCTTGAAGATCTATTAAGACTTTGTGTCCTAAATTTCAAAGGGAGTTGGGATAAGTACCTACCATTGGTGGAATTCTCTTACAATAACAGTTATCAGGCAAGTATAGGTGTGGCCCCATTTGAAGCATTATATGGACGAAAGTGTCGCTCTCCAGTATGCTGGGACGAGGTGGGTGAAGCAACATTGTTGGGACCAGAGTTGGTACGCATGACTACAGAGAAGATCCAAACGATTCGACAACGTATACAAACGGCACAGGATCGACAAAAGAGTTATGCGGATCTTCATCGAAAGGACGTGGAATTTGACATTGGGGATCATGTATTGTTGCGTGTGGCTCCATGGAAAGGAGTTACAAGATTTGGAAAGAGAGGAAAGCTCAATCCACGATTTATTGGTCCATTTCAGATTCTTGACCGAGTAGGAAATGTGGCCTATAGACTCGCGTTACCTCCAAGTATGTCTCGTGTTCATAATATTTTTCATATATCTGTGTTACGTAAATATGTGAAAGACCCAGACCACGTTATTGAGTTAGAACCGGACGAGATAGCTGAAGACTTAACGTACGAAGAGGTACCTGTCAAGATCTTGGATAGAAAGGAGCATGTCCTACGCACGAAGGTCATACCACAAGTTAAAGTTTTGTAGAGAAATCATGCTATTGAGGAAATGACCTGGGAGTTGGAAACGGAAATGAAAGCGAGGTATCCTCATCTTTTCGAAACACCAGGTACGTACGTCAATTTCGAGGACGAAATTTCATAAGGAGGGGAGGTTGTAAGACCCCAAATTATTAATAAATGAAATTTAAATTCCCTCTATTTATTATTTTGAAATAGTAAGTGTTAAATTGATTAATGAGGTTAGTTATGGGTAAAATGCACAAATATTTTAAATAAGCAGGTGGTTATAAAATATTTATTGTTGTCGGGGAATATTCGTTTGGTCGTGGAATATTCTTCCTGTCGGGGAATATTCGTACGACGGCGCAGTCTTTTGTGGGCCCCATAACGGAAAGCGATTGGATGAAGAAAACTACGAGTATATGTTGTTTATTAATAACGGCGTAGTTGTTACCGTTAATACTGTTAAAATACCCGGAGGTTAAAAATACAGTAATAACGCGTGGTTGCACAGTAGTACACGGATTGCACAGTATAGTTGAATTATTGATTCGTACGTAAGAAGGCACTACTCAATAATTGTTACAGTAATTACTGTTCAATATTTTATTTTATTGGTTCAATAATTGCTGCATTGATATTTCCTATTATTGTTGTTTCAATAATTGTTACTGCACAGTATTTCCCATTATCAGATCAATAATTCATATTATTTGAATAATATTATTAGATAACATTATTGGCAATGTCTAGAAAGTTCTGTCTAAGGAGAGGTTTAGTCACCTAATTGCGAGCCAGTAAGGAAAAATCCTTATTGGAAAGCCCCCTCTTTCCTGGGAACGGCCTGGTTGTCATAAATGTGATTCTGTAATATTATTTGTGAATAATTAATTATTGATTCATATGATAAGGAAATATTTATTTTATGTGGATATAAATGATGGATATATTTATTTTTATGTGGATAAAAATGAAAGAATTAAAGCTGAGGTGTTTTATCAGTATTTTGTCGATGTGGAGGTATTAAAAATCATCCGTTTGTAGATTTCGGATATTTTTGGTTTGGAATTTGGAAAAACTCAAAGCTACAAAGTTGTAGAGAATTCGATTTCAGTCAGAATGGACATAAAATTCGTATTTTTCTGATAAACGGTCTATTTTCTATGAATTACTGAAGTTTCAGAAAATAAAATGATTTTTATTAAATTATGGGTGGGATCCACTTTTTGGTTGGTGATGAATATGCATGTGGGCTGCTGGAAAATTCAGATTTTGCATGCCTTGATAGTCATGGTCTTAGCATACGTAAAGAAAATAAAATAAAATAATATATTTTATTATTTTAGTCTCCTATGGCGTTCTAACATTTTCCTATAAATAGAGGGCTAAGTTAGAATTGAAAATCGCACCAGAAACAAAGTTTTCTTTCTTTCTCTCTCTATATTATCAAGCGTATTCTTGTGAGTATACTTTGAGTGTTGCTATACGGTGCGAGTTTCTATCAGCACTATACCCGAAATTCAGTCAGAAGTACGATTATTTTGAGGTAAGGGATGTTATTTTATTCGAAAATGATATTATTTCTTCAATATCATTATGCCGAAATATTGGTTGAAAATTTTTATCAAATTTGAAAATTTTCACGTCGGGGTTACTATTCATGAGTTACTATTCACGAGTTACTATTCACCGAAAAATAAAATTTTCTTCTTTTCGTCCAAAATATCTATTCTGGATACTAGCTTTGATTGTATCCATGTTTTGATCATTCTTGAATTCTACTTCACTATGAATAGTTATAAGGTATTTTTGGACATGGATAAATCGAAATACGAATCCTTAATATTTGTTATTTTGTTTCACTGGATTCGTTTTCTTTAAGATATTTTTCATCATCCTCAGTCCTAAATGATGATATTACTGAATATCTTTGGCCCGTAGTGCAAAGATGAATGATTAACTGATGAATATCTTTGGCCCGTAGTGCAAAGATGAACAGGTGTTGAGATGAACATGACCGACTGGTGATACAAATGAATATCTTTGGCCTGTAGTGCAAAGATGAATATTTGATTAGAGATGATTATTGATTGTTGTTACAGGGATAAAATATTGATGATGGACTTTTAAATCTTAGAAGATAGTAGAACTCATTCTCTACTTGACTCTTCTAATGGTTTGCTGTTTCCGCTGCAGTTATTGATTTAAAACTTGTTGTCTATTGTATTCTATTAGATTTTTCTCTGTTGAAGACTAACGATAATTTGTTCTGTATTATCTTAGTCATAATGTTCTTTACTGGGCTAGTTGAGCTCACCCTTTTCCTTTTTGTTCCATTTTTCTCAGGAGGCGAGAATGTAGCGAGTACTAGTCGGGGTATGAAATGATGGTTCTAGAAGTTACTTTAGTCCTCACCATTTTGTGAAATAATGTATCAATAATTGTAATGAGGACTTATTTGAGTGTGAATATTGTCTAAATGACAATATTTGTTGTAAGACCCCGAATTTTATGAAATAAAAGTATTCAATTTTTCTTATAATTACTATTCAGTAAATGGTTAAATTGATAAAAGTTTAAAGTTATGAGTGAAATATGATTTTTTTTCAAAATAAGCAAGTGGTTATAAAATAATCATTGTTGTCGGGGAATATTCGTTTGGTCGTGGAATATTCTTTCTGTCGGGGAATATTCGTACGACGGCGCAGCCATTTTTGGCCCCATGACAGAATAACTGTCGGATGAAGAAAACGACAAATTTGAGTTTTTACAAATAACGGCGTAGTTGTTACCGTTAACACTGTTGGAATACCCGGTGGTTAAAATACAGTAATACGCGTTATTGCACAGTAGCACACGGTATTGCATAGTATTTTTGAAATTATTGATTCTTACGTAAGAAGGCATTACTCAATAATTGTTACAGTAATTACTGTTCAATATTTTATTTTATTGATTCAATAATTGCTGCGTTGATATTTTATATTATTGTTGTTTCAATAATTGTTGCTGCATAGTATTTTCTATTATCAGATCAATAATTCATATTATTTGAATAATATTATTAGATAGCATTATTGGCAATGTCTAGAAAGTTCTGTCTAAGGAGAGGTTTGGTCATCTAATTACGCGCTAGTAAGGAGAAATCCTTATTGGAAAGCCCCCTCTTTCCTGGAAACGGCCTGGTTGTCATAAATGTGATCCTGTAATATTATTTGTGAATAATTAATTATTGATTCATATGATAAGAAAATATTTATTTTATGTGGATATAAATGAGGGATATATTTTTGTGGTTAAAAAATGAAGGAGTTAATGTTGAGATTTTTATCCGTATTTTTGTCGGAATGGAGGTATTAAAAATCAGGGTTTTTGAGAAATATTGCGGGTGTTATAATTTTTAATCCGACCGTTGGATCGTGGTAATTTTTGGATATGTTATACATATATAAGTTGAGTATATGTCCACAAATTTTGAACCGTTAAAAATGAACGTATGATTTGTTATGAATTTTACGAGATGACTGGTTCAGAAATTGTTGAATTTTCGGAGTTTATCATTTTGGTGGAAAATTCTAGAATTGGTGGGCCCCACTTGTGGTTGGTGAAGAAATGTGCTGAATTATATTTCAAATGTGGTGGGTGGGAATAGTAGCAGGTAAAGCCATCAGGTTGCAGGTCAAACCTACCAAAATTTTCCTATAAATAGAGGGCTAAGTTAGAATTGAAAATCACACCAGAAACATAAGCTTTCTCTCTTTCTCTCTCTATATTATGAAGCATATTTTGTGAGTTTTTAGATACTTGGTGAGTTGCTATTCATTAGTGCAAGTTTCCTTCAGCATCATATCCGACATCCAGTCAGAAGTACTGCTCTTTTGAGGTAAGGGATAGTAAGGGATTTTAAGGGTTGTTATATTTTTCAGTTTTGTAATTTTTCTGAACTTCAAAAATTCTGGAAAAATTTGAAATGATATTTTGATGAGTTTTATTGATTGTGTCCAAAATGGTGATTTTTGGATGTATAGATTGAGAGTTATGAATTTTATGAGAAAAGACTATTTTAAATGTAACTGCTTATAATTTTTTGTGGTTAACTCCAAAATTGATGAAATTTTTATTGGGAGTACATGTATATGATAGAAGTATACTCTGTAAATTTCAGAATTTTTAGACAAAAGTACAATTTTTGATAAATGTCTAAATATTCGGCTATTTTGGCCATATGAAAAATAGTAAATGACTTTTAAAAATTCTGAGAAAAATATATGTTCACTATGGGACTATATTATGCTAAATCCCAGAAAAGAAAATATTTTTAGAACTGATTTGGTATTTTTCATGAAAATGGTCTAGCTATGAGTAAATGAATTAAATATGTTTTGTGAAGAAAAAAAATTGAAAAATAGGATTTTATGGCTTGAGAATCCTATATGAGGTATATGCAGATTTTTGATGAGGGTTTTAGTTATTGATGATGAAATTGTAAGAGTTGGCATTTTATGATGATTAAATGCATTAATTAGTAAAGTGTAAACAATTAAAATAAATTGTTTATAAATTTAAGTAATGTTATTCTTTCAATATCATTATACCGAAATATTGGTATAAATTTTATTGTAGAATTTCTATCTTTTGTGTCGGGGTTACTATTCATGAGTTACGAATATTACTCTTGAGATTAAAACTATATGTTGATCATATTATTTTTATCATCATATATAACATTTTTATAACCCTGATGTTGAAATTCTCTTTCCCTGGAGTGTAAAGATGGGTAGATTATTGGTATGATCATGACTAGGGTTCTCTTTGGCCTGTAGTGCAAAGTTAAATTGTGACTGGTATGATCATGACCATTGAATTTATAATTGAATATCTTAAGCTTGAGTGCAAAGGTGAATTGATCAACATGGTTATAATTATTGTTTATATAAATTCTGAAATGATTATATATTTCTTTGAGATATGAATATATTTGGCCTGTAGTGCAAATATAAATTGTTGATGAATATCTTTGGCATGTAGTGCAAAGATGGCCTGTTGATGAATATCTTTGGCATGTAGTGCAAAGATGGCCTGTTGATGAATATCTTGGCCTGTAGTGCAAAGATGAACTGTTGTTGAATATCTTTGGCCGTAGTGCAAAGATGGTTTGTTGATGAATATCTTTGGCCCGCAGTGCAAAGATGGTTTGTTGATGAATATCTTTGGCCCGTAGTGCAAAGATGGATTTGTTAGTATGATTATAAACAGGAATTGTGATTTGGTATAACCATGATCTTTGATGTTTCAGGTAAAGACAGGTGATGAAAATATTCTTCGTCCTGTGTGCGAAGAAAAATTTAGAATCACAATTATGATTATGAGTTATTCATATGATTGTGGAAAGTAATGTTGATTGATGTTACAGGGATAAATATTGTTGGTGGATTTTTAACATGGAGAAGATAATAGACTTTATAGTCTATTTGACTCTTCTAATGGATTGCTCGTTCCACTGCAACTATGGTTGAAATTTTTATCATTAACCATATGTTCTAAATCTCTGATTTATTGTTGATGAAGGCTATTGATAATTGAATTATCTTTAGTCATGATATTCTTTACTGAGCTAGTTGTGCTCACCCTTTTGCTTCACAATTCCTTTCAGGTAATAAGAGTGTAGCTGGGTCGAGCGGGGGTAACAAGGGAATAGAACGGTGGTCATCATTTAGTAGTTATATTTGGTGAAGAAAATAGGGGAGGCGAACCCAACGTTGGAAGGGTGTTTTGTCACTATCATACAAGATGTCTAATGACATACAACCTCGTGTCATCATAAGACAGGTTGTGCTCATCCACTTGCTGAGTATATCTATGGGCACTACCTATATAATCTTGGTGTTTGTTTGAAGTATAATTCTCAATTAGAGACAGTGGAGATAATGATAAGTCAAGAGAAGACTCACCATTGGGAAGAATATGATAGTAATCTTCTCGTTCTTTGGGGTCTATTGGGTCAACCAAGGATAATTCTGTGGCCATATGATATCTATCATAACCTAGACGCGTGGCCTCCCATGTACGAAGGTTTCCTTGAGCACTTCCCAAAGATTCTAATTTCTAAAACAGTTTTTGACTATACCTTTATGTAAGGTGTTATTGTGAGGTGATGTCCATGGTTGGAACATGAGTCACATTTGGTATATATTTGTATCCAAACTCACAGCATATGTGTTGTTGTATTTTGCACGATAATTGTTGTAATAAAGTTGTAGTTGTTTTCTGTACCATGTATTTGACGACTCAGAATGGGTTGGGTGGAATGAACCTATTTTGGGGGCGTCACATTTGTATTTAAACTCACAGTTCTTGTGTTGAAATAATAAAGAT